>JAOWBW010000810.1:433168-613851 GCA_026119855.1 Campanula takesimana | reverse complement strand
TTGCTCATGTAGACTCTATCCGAATCAGCAGCCCAACGCTTATGGTGCGTTTGCTAGCTGTGCCTCTCAGATTAATCAAGGAACTTCCCAGGGGCAAGATCCTAACCTAGTCCGCCAAATGGAAGCATTCTACAAGGGTGTCCCATATGTACCCCTTACTAAAGCTGAGATTGAAATGAGCAAAATGAAAGAAATGTTGAGAAAGGTCATGAATAAAGGGAGTTTTCTGCAGATTCCTTGAAATTATCTCCATTTGCTGTTCTGCCTCCTAAATTCAAAATGCCCGATGTGGAGAAATTTGACGGTACAGGTTGCCCAATGGCCCACCTGAAATCTTACGCTCATGCAATGCAGTCTCGTGGGGCTAATGTTGGTGCGATGGCCTCCAACTTCCATCTGACTTTGGTAGGAGCCACTAAGCAGTGGTTTTTGACTGTGGATGCCAATCTGGTTGATAATTGGGGGAAGCTCGTGGATGAATTCCAGAAGTGATACAAAGATAACTCCAACTGGGAGAAGAGCCGTCGTGACCTCGATTCGTGTGCTCAGCGTGAGAAGGAATCCTTTTCTGAATTTGCATGTAGGTGGAGGAAGAAAGTTGCTCAAACTCTGGAGAGGCCTGACAGTGCCGAGCAAACTCGTATTTTCCTTAAGAATCTTCAGCCGGTGTATGCAGATAAGATGAAATATCTCCCGTTTCCAGATTTTGCTTCTATTCTTGATGTGGGTTCTCGTATTGACGAAGATGTCCGAACTGGGGTGATCAAGCTAGATTCTTCTCCTAGCTCCTACAGATTCCGATCCGCTGCTAAAGCCCCGGCACCAGTTGTGAACAATGTTGCCATGACCCCTGCTCCTTTTTGGAACAGCAATGTGGGACCAAGCCGGAGCAGCTACAATAGGGCACCTCCGTGTTATAATCAAGATGGGTCTGTGAACTCTGTCACCGATCAGCGAAGGAATGGTGGAAATCGGAGGGATCACCATTTTTATAAATTCAGCGCTCCATTGTCTACTATCTTTCAAGGATTGGTCGCCCAAGGAGTACTAAAGCCGATAGAAGGATACCGCCCGCCTAATCCGCCTCCTAAGAATTGGGATGCAAGTAAATATTGTGGATACCACGTATCACCTGGTCATGCGACAAATGAATGTTGGAGTTTGAGACACACTCTGCAAGACATGATAGACGATGGACTCATTCAGAAGCTGCCCCAACCAAATGTGGTGACTAATCCCTTGCCAGGGATCCATGTGATCGAGTTTGAAGGAAACTACTCAAGGACTAGTTTCATCGTTCCAAAGAAAGTTTTGAATTACACTGTAACTCCTGTTATCTCCGAAGATTTTGAATGCCATATGATCTCTTGGGATTCGATTTTGTCTAGTGCTAAAGCTGTTAAGGAGCAAAAGGCCCCTGTTAAAAAGGCCACTTAGGTTGGCGGAAATGTGAATCACCTCACTCGCTCGGGAAGAGCCTATCAGCCTCCAAATCCCGAGGCAAGTGAATTGGGAAAGGATAAATAAGAAGTCCCCGCTCAGAAAGAGAAGGTCGCCGAGAACCCGGTCTTGACCCAGTTAAAGAAAACCCAGGCTAATATATCCATTTGGGGTTTGCTCTCTTCTTCACAGGAGCACCGAGACGTGTTGGTTAAAGATCTTGCTCAAGCTGTCATCCCGATCGAGACTTCTCCCAATGACCTTGTCCACATGATTGGCAACATTCATTTTGGGAATATCATCACTTTTACCGATCTCGATGCACCAAAAATTGGTCTTAATCATGTCGAGGCTCTGCACATCACAGTTGGGGTCGGAGGTGAGCACTTAGCTCGTGTTTTGATCGATAATGGCTCCTCAGTAAATGTATGCCCCGTGCATGTTCTCACAGATTTGGGAATCAAGATAACTGATTTGGCCCCGTCTTCTCAAGTGGTTCGTACTTACGATAGCACCAGTCGCTGTGTTCTGGGTGTTGTCCTTCTCACTCTCACCATTGGCCCTCTTGTCATGCCGATTGAATTTCAAGTGATTGATATCAAGTCCTCATTCAGTCTACTCTTGGGACGCCCTTGGATCCATGGAGTAAGAGGGGTAGCTTCCTCCTACCATCAGTGCATCAAGTTCATCCACGGCAATCATGTAGTGGTAGTTCATGCCCAAGATGATACGCAAGTTCATGACCTCCCGATTTTGGGAATTGAGCACAAAGATACTGGCATCTTCTTGAGTGGTTTTGAAGTGATCCCACAAGCTCGGATCCATGCTATTGAATATGTCAAGGAGACCGATCTAATTGGTAGAAAGCGGACCAGGTATGGAGACGCAATGGCCTTGAATATGGTCAAGAAGATGAAGTTCCTGCCTATGATGGGGATTGAAAAAGAGCAACAAGGGTGTATCGAACCTATCAAGGATGATGTTCCATTTTTCTTACTTCCTTTTGGGCTTGGCTACAAACCGACTCCTGCCGAAATCGCCGAAGCTGTACGTCAGAAAAGGGAGAGACAGACTGCTATCAAAAGTGGAAGGACCTATAAGCTCCCCCCACTCCGTCCTTATGAAAAGTCCTGGAAGGGATATTTTGTTTGCAAAGTTGAAGATGTCGCGTATGTTATGCCTTTTGAGCCAGTTATTGGCATTAATGAAAAGCCTCATGCTGGATGGGAAGTATTTGAGAATATCAAGATGGTCGATGAAAACTTTGATGTGGGCAGTTCCTATAAGCAACTGGACCCGATTATTCCGTGGAATATTGATGAAGAAGATGATGTCTTCGGGTTGTTTGAAGGAATTGGTCTTGAAGACGGATATATGGTTATGATCGAAAATGGTAATGGTGAAGCTTATGACCCGGTGAAGCACCTCAAGCCGGCAGTGGCACCACTTAATAACTGGTCCAGAACCACTGGCCCGCTCGCTACTACTGACACTCTGGTGGAGCAGTTTGGTTATGATCGCCCTGATGACCCCGCTTTTGAACCCTTTGTGCTATCTAATGTTGTTTCCGGGACTCCCGAAGAGGACCTCACTGTCGAGGACCTCGACGCGGTCGCCGAGCTTGTACTCCCCTATTTTGTGAATGAAGTTTCCTCTATTTCCGCTTACTCCTCGGTTGCCAATATTTTAAAAAATGATTTAACAAATGAAAATTTAACAACTAAAGTTAATCATGAATCTTTAAAAAACATAAGTCAAGATGAAAAAGACTATTTAATCGAGTTAAACAGGTTAGCAAAACAGCGTGGGGAGCGAAAATTAGAAGCCTGTGGGGAAAATCTGTCTACCATCAATCTGGGGCTGAATGAAGAAGTCGAAGAAATGAAGATCGGGAGCTTCATGCAAGGGGCTGACAGGGAACAGCTGATCAGTTTACTCAAAGAATTTGTTGATGTGTTTGCCTGGTCATATGAAGACATGCCAGGGTTAGATCCGACGATCGTGGAACACCGAATTCCTACCTTTCCTGACGCCAAACCGGTCAAGCAGAAACTACGCAGAATCAAGCCGCAGTGGGCCCTTCAGGTTAAAGAGGAGATCGAGAGGCTGCTACAAGTAGGCTTCATCCGAGTTGTGGAGTATCCCCAATGGTTGTCCAATATGGTCACAGTTGAAAAGGCGAACGGCAAAGTCCGGATATGTGTTGATTTCAGAGACCTCAACAAGGCTTGCCCGAAGGATGATTTCCCGTTACCAAATATTGACATTTTGGTGGACTCGGTTGCAATGCACAAAGTGAAGTCGTTCGTTGATGGAATGGCGGGTTATAACCAAATTAAGATGGCAGTAGAAGATCAAGAGAAAACTTCCTTCATCACCCCGTGGGGGACGTTCTGCTATACTGTGATGCCTTTCGGTCTTAAAAATGCCGGAACCACTTATCAAAGAGGTGCTACGAACCTTTTTCATGACATGATCCACAAAGAGCTTGAAATCTACGTGGATGACATGATTGTGCACTCAGTTGAAGAAGGCGCTCAGCATCTGATTGACCTCAGAAAGTTCTTCGAAAGGTTGCGGAAGTACCACATGAAATTAAATCCTGCTAAATGCACATTCGGTACTGTCCGAGGCAAAGTCTTAGGTTTCTTGGTAACTGAAAAAGGGATTGAAGTCGACCCCGACAAAATAAAGGCCATCATAGAAATTCCTCAACCTCGAACTCAAAAAGAGGTGAAAGGTTTCTTGGGAAGGATTCAATACATTAGCAGATTCATACGGCAGTTAACCATGATTTGTGAACCGCTCTTTAAGCTCCTAAAAAAGGACACCGATCGATCATGGATGAAGAATGCAAGATTGATTTTGAAAAGGTCAAAGAATACTTGACAAGCCCACCGGTCTTAGCGCCACCTCATTCGTACAAACCCTTACGACTGTACCTAACAGTTACTGATACTGCAGTAGGAGCAATGCTTGCACAAGAAAAAGAGGACTCCTGGGTGGAAAGTGCCATCTATTTTGTTAGAAGAAAGCTACAAGGGAGTGAATTGAACTACTCAGCGTTGGAAAAGGCATGTACCGGTTTGGTTTGGGTCTCGCAGCGATTAAAAATTTATCTGCAATCCTTACCTATCCAGATTATATCCCGAATGGATCCAGTGAAGTACATCCTCGAAAGGCCAACCATGTCCAATCGAGTGGCCAAGTGGGCTTTTCTCTTAAGCGAGTTTGATATGACTTACGCAATGCCTAAGTCCATTAAAGGAAGGGTGATAGCAGACCAGCTTGCAGATTTGGCTCTTGATCTTGAGCCCGGACCAGAAGCTCAGTTTCCCGATGAAGGGATCTACACTGTTGATTGTTCGGAGAATAAGTGGCAACTCTTCTTTGATGGGGCTGCCAACAAGAGAGGTTTCGGAATTGGAATCTTGCTCATTGATCTAAGTGATGCGCACACGCCCATTGCTATCCGGTTAGACTTCGACTGTTCGAATAACACAGCAGAGTATGAGGCTTGCATCGCCGGCCTGGGAGAAGCATTAAATCGAGGGGTCAAAGAAATTGAAGTGTTCGGGGACTCCGCCTTGATCATCAATCAGGTCGAGGGAAAATGGAAAATCCTGGATCCAAGACTACAGCAGTATCATATTCGACTGGTAGCGCTCACAGAACGCTTCTCAGATATCTCATTCCATTATCTCCCAAGGGACCGAAACAGATTCGCAGATGCATTGGCTACCCTAGCCTCCATCATGGAATTCCCTGCAGATGTTATGGTAAAGCGTTTGTGGTTAGTAAGAGATCAATCCCAGCCTACTGCCTGGATATTGAGCTAGAAAGCGAAGAGAATGAAGAGCCGTGGTATACAGACGTATGGAATGTGCTCAGGAATGGGACCTACCCTCCAGAAAGGGACAAAAGGGCAAGGATTGCAATGCGCAGATGGGCCTCCCAATTTGTGATTTCTGGAGATCAGTTGTACAAAAGGTATCATCACGGACCAAATTTGCTCTGTGTAGATAAGACTAAGGCGAATAGAATCATGGATGAAATCCATGGGGGACTGTGTGGACCCCACATGAATGGGCACATGCTCGCTAAGAAGATAGTGAGGCAAGGGTACTACTGGACCACGATGGAAAAGGATTGTAAGATGAAAGTGCGAACCTGTGATCAGTTTCAGCGGTACGCTAGTCTACAACATCTGCCGCCACACGTTCTTTATCAATCAACTGCTCCTTGGCCTTTCTCCACATGGGGGATAGATGTTATTGGTCAGGTCAAACCGAAAGGTTCGGGTGGGCAAGAATACGTGCTCGTAGCTATCGATTACTTCACCAAGTGGGTTGAGGCCGCTGCTTACAAAGTTTTGAATGCCAAGAAGGTAGCCGAGTTCATTCGTACCAACATTTTCTACAGATATGGGGTCCCTTATGAGATGATCTCAGATAATGGAACTCACTTTGAAGGGGAAGTCAACCGATTGCTTGACGAATTCCGGGTGGTCAGACACAAGTCATCCCCCTATCGACCCCAAGCCAATGGAGCGGTAGAAGCGGCGAACAAAACCCTGGAGAACATCATTAGAAAGATGGCTATCACTGGAAAAGATGGTCCGAGAAGCTTCCTTTAGCCTTGTGGGGATACCGCACATCTGTTCGGACACCGACTGGGGCTACTCCTTATTCACTTGCATATGGCATGGAAGCAGTTCTCCCGATTGAGCTTGAAATCCCCTCTATGAGAGTGCTACTTGAGAATCAAGTGTCTGAAGTTGATTGGTTACAAAGTCGCCATGAAGAGTTAGAATTGCTCGATGAACAGCGGTTGTTGGCCCTTGAGCACAATCGTGCGTACCAGCGCAGAATTGCCAGAGCATTTAACAAGAAAGTGAAAGACCGCAATATCAAAATGGGAGATCTTGTGCTGCGAGAAAAGCCACCAAGTTATGTCGACCCCCGAGGGAAATGGAAGTCTCCGTGGTTGGGCCCCTACATTGTCAAGAAGATACAGTCTGGTGGAGCCGTGTTCCTGCAAACTGAATTTGGAGAAGACCTTGTTCAGCCCTGCAACCTCAGCAAATTGAAGAAGTATTATGCGTAGAAAACGCAGAGATTTGTGTTTCCTATCGAGTCTGTAAAAAAAAAAAAAAAAAAAAAAAAAAAGCAAGCGCAAAAGACAGCCCCACTAGAGGTGAAAACCCGAAAGGGCAGTTCTAGGTAAAAAACAGGAGGCGCGCAAAATTTCATGTAACTGTGTCGAACTACGTTGACCTGAGCCTCTAAAGAGGAACGTAGGCAACCTTCGGGTCCAGTCATTAAAAGTAAAGAAATCTTTTTATTCCCCACGTTGAACTTGCAAACATTACATTCAAAAGGAAAAACAAACACAACAAACTTTGAAATAAAAACACATCATCTTGGCGTGGCAACCAAGGATTAAAGCGAAAATAACTGAAACTTTATTCAGGGACTGAGACGATCAAACACGTTCGGATAAGGACCCATCGAGCTTTCTCCCCTTTGATTCTCAGAGTTCGTTGCATCAGGCTGGGTGCTCCTTGAAGTTGAGCCCCGATCATTTCTGCGGCGTCCGGATCGATGACCGCTGCGTGGCTGACTCCCGCCAATCTGATTCTGGAAAACTGTTGGCCCTGTTATCTGGGAATAGTAATCCCCAGACAGAATTTATGGACCTACGAGCTCCAGTACCAAAGCTGCAATGGTAGCGGTTTCTTCAGCAATTTGAGGGCCTAACCACTCAAGATATTCCAAAGTGGGTTCATAAAATGTGTCCCCTTCACCCCGGCACTTGCCTTGACCGATGTGTGCACCATTCTGATACCAAACCTCTTTGATCAAGTTGCATATGTTGGTACTCACCGGCAAATTATCTGTGATGGGAAGGTCAGAAAAGGGGATCCCTTGGACTTGTCCGAACTGGCGAGCCACCCGTTGGCCCAAGTAGAAAGTGGTGGAGCGAAGCCCAGCCAGCCAGATGAAGGAATGACCCGCACTCGTAATGAGATACCTGCTCAAACCCCAATGCGGAGGCACCCACGTGATGTCTGCCGATGTGATCCGCCAAAAGTGTCCAACCCAGTCCTTGACGGTAGTGCAGTTTTGCTTGTATAAACCTCGCCTTGGAAGCATAGAAGGGGTATAGTCTGGATTCGACACTGGCCGAATGATATTGAGATGCTCCTGAAGCCAGATCTGCAATAGAATGGGGTTGCCCGACGTGAAAGCATCACCTCTGGGATAGTAGCCGTCCAGCCCATGCAAAGTCTCAGCCAAGAGGACAGTCATCACATTGCCGGCACCACGCTTGCAAGAATCAACGATGTCCACCATCCTTGAGTCGATGAAGCCATCGTAAGAAACGAAAAACATCTTTGCAAATAGGCACATAACCAAGGCAAAGTCCCTACGGTCGGAGTACACCAGGTTATGAGGGTCAGCCTCGCCAAAGAGTTCGGGGAAGCAAGTAATGTCAAGGTGGGTCCCATGAAGGAGAACCCTTGAGAAGTCAATATCAAAGCCGAAGGTTTCAATGAGCCACCGAGCAGGTGTCCTGCGGGACGTGGGCACCATAGCCTCGCCGTAAATGGTATTGCCTGTAATGGCGCAGAATTCCTCAAAGGTGGGACACAGTTCGTCTTGATTGAAATTGAACAAGTGGGTCCGGGTTGACCAGAAAACAGAAGCACCGCGGATCATCTCCCACTGAATGAGAAGCTTCCTCAGAGTAAAGAGCAACTTGAAATGATAGTTTTCTTCTAGCACCGCTCGTATATTATTTGGGTATGAATTCACCCAGAAGTCGAGTCCTACCCGGTATTCTTCGATGTTAACCAGGGTTTGGCCAAGATTAGCCATTTTAGAAGGGAAATGAGCTAAAGGATGCAAAGCAGGGAAGAAGGAGAAGTTGGTTGGTGTGAGAAATAAGAAGAGCTCCCCCTCCCCTTTTATAACCTCCCAAAAACTCGGCCTAAATCATCAGTATTCCAAAAGGGGTTGTCTCCCCGTCCCCCCTAGCCAAAAGCAAGGTTCGAAAAGTCAAAAACCCAGCAGAAGGTGTCAGTCGTCCGTACGGCGGCTCTTAGAAAAGCTGACATTTTCCTTGTCCTCATCCCTAGGCATTGAACCTTGTCCAGTTTATTATGAATATAACCGCAGCCGCCCTCTGAAATCCGGGCTTGATTCAGTGTTGGTCATTAATCGCGAGTCGTTGTCATTTAAAAATAAAAAAAGAAAAAAAAAGAGTATCCGGAATTTCAGAATAAAAGAAAGATTGTGTTCGGTCAGAATAATCCAATTTTTATATGTGTGAATCACATCTGCCACTGCATGCAAAGCTAACTTGCAGATCAACGGACGAAGCCGATCCTGTTATCCCTCCCAATAGCAAAAAAGAATCAGTCGGGGTTAAAACAGCACCAGTGGATCACACAAAGCGGTGGTCTCTCGCTTAAAAAAGTACAAAAATCTCATCACACAGCAAAAACAAAGGCAGAAGAATCTGGACGTCTCAGAATGCAGCGCATCCTTGATTTAAGTTTGTGTACATAAATGGCTTCAGTTGTTTATTTCCCTCAGTTTTCTCGAAAGATCGGGATTACTTCCCTCAAACTGCGCAACGTCGTAGGTCCCCCTTTTTAAAAGATATGTTGTTCCAGCTTGGTCTTCTCCGGCGCCCGAGATTACCTCCCCGAACTGCGCAACGTCGTACGTTCTCCCTTCATGATTTCCATCCCTTTGCAAAGAGAGATCAAATCTCAATACACCCTTTACTCGGATTGTACCTTGCGTCAACCCTTGAGTCGTGTTGGTCTTAAACCTTCTCTTAATTGTTCGAGTCGGTTCTAATCAGAACTACGACTCGACTTGATTCCCACGGCGGGATACGTAGGCAGTTCACAACGTTGGACTCAGTCGCCATTTCTCGCAATTTGTTGGTCAAATACCAACACCCCAGCAAAGAGGCTTCGCTTCTCAATGCAACTCCCAGGCAATGCTATGTTGTTCCACCATGGTCTTCTCGGGCGCCCGAGATTACCTCCCCCGAACTGCGCAACGTCGTACGTTCCCCAGTTGAAGTTATGTTATTCCACCTTGGTCATCTCGGGGGCCCGAGTTGTACCTCCCCAGAACTACGCCGCGATTTGATTCCCGCAAGGGATACGTAGGCAGCTTACCTTGGTGAGCTCAGTCGCCCATTCTCATAACCATGTCTCAATGCCAACCCCCATCCCCAGCAAAGAGATATCGCATCTCAATGCTACCCCCTGCTTTAAATTTTAATAAACCTGAACTACGTTTGGTCTGATTCTCGAGAGAAATACGTAGGTAAACCGGGAAACCGGAACCGACCATTGTCTGTGTTTGATTGATAGTTTGAGTTAGAACTACGGAGGCTTGATTCTCGAAAGAGATACGTAGGAAGTCCTACCTTGGACCCAGCCGTTACACCCTAGACGAGATCGAGTGTCTCTTAGTGAATCGTAGAATCCCCTTTAACCAGGAGATTCGACGAGGGGCTCTGTAGATACCCTGATCTCGCACCCCTAAAAACCCACCTTGAATCGGTCTAAACCCGAAAATTGACCTAAAACCCTCGATTTGGCTGTGCGGGACTGCCGTGAGCCTTATCGGTGCATCGAATGGATAAACGGACTTCAAATTCATGATCAGAGCGAAAAAACGAGCAAACAGGCAAAAATTTCGTTTTTTGAGGTGCGGGACCAGAAACGGGGCCCGCAACCCCCCCGAACTGCTCGCTGTTATCCATTCTGTGCATTAAAAATATATTATTACCTTTCCTTGCTAATTGACATATTTCAGATATACCGGCGTGACCAAAAATTATTCCAAGCAACTTTCATGTTGGGCCCGCGGACAACCGGGACACCGGAGCGCGCACGACGGAGCGGAAACCCGGAGCCGGAAATATGGTTATCCAAATTGAAAAATATCTCAAAATATCTTATCAACTGGTCAAGAAGAGCAAAAAATATACTATTGTCGTTCCTTGCTCATAAAAATATTTCAGATATACCGGCCTGACCAGAAAAATATTCCGAGCAACTTTCATGTTGGACTCGCGGACAACCGGGACACCGGAGGCGCGCACAACGGAGCAGTTACGGAGCGAAAAGCCGGAGCCGGAAAGATGGTTATCCAAATTGGAAAATATCTCAAAATATCTTATCAATTGGTCAAGAAGAGGAAAAAATATATTATTGTCGTTCCTTGCTCATAAAAATATTTCAGATATACCGGCCTGACCAGAAAAATATTCCGAGCAACTTTCATGTTGGACTCGCGGACAACAGGGACACCGGAGACGCGCACAACGGAGCAGTTGCGGAGCGGAAAGCCGGAACAGAGATAAAGAAGATGACTTTAAGCCTTAGTCAAGAAGGATAGATGATAAATCCACCAATTTACAACCTCCCCCCTCCAAGTTACAACCAATTTACAACCTCCCTCCTCCTATATACACCCCTCTCATCCATTTCACAAAGGGTGACAAAAACTTGACCAAAAAGAGAGAAATACACACAAACTCATCCACCACCTTCCCTTGCTCTCTCCAAGCAACACCACCACCACACCACCATATCACCACCACCACACCACCATAAAACCACCACACAAACACTAAACACAAACTCAAACTCTTTCAACACAAGGCCAAAACCTTGAGAAAACAACCCAAAAAAGTCTTCCCTTGGAAGCAAAGGGAGCACAACCTAGGCATCATTTCCCCCTTGTAATCATCTAAAAGGGTAAGATGTAATGTTTATGTAATTTCTTGAGGGGTTTAGCCACCTTGTTAGGCTAAACCTCCATTTTATATTGAATAATACAATATTGTTACTCTTGTTGTTCTTCTTATTAAATGATGACATATAATGATGTTTTGAGCTCTTGATCATGCTAAGCTTTTGATCTTGTGTATATATATCATGTATGTATGAGTGTCATTCATATCTTTGTTTGTGGTGGATTCAAGAAGTTTTCCAAAGAACAAACTTGTTTTATCTTATAAACCTTGAATCTGCCATGCTTTGTTTTATCTTAGCATAGAACATCATGAAACCATATCTAAATGCTTGGATGGTTGTTGTTTCATGTTGTTAACATGTATATATATGCATGTACAAAGTTTCATGTTCATAGCTTTTCATTTGAGTTAGTTTTGATAGGTGTTTTCATGACATGAGTGAGATGCCAATAATCTGTCCATATGGTACCTTACTGCCTTGTTGCTTTTTTTAATCCTAGAAAACGTGGGTTTTGGTCTTAGACCACAAAAGAGAACTTGTTCTACACGGAACAAGGAAGAATAAAATGTAAATATCATATTTTTAGCCTCAGTGGAAGAGGATCGTTCTATTTTTTGTTTAAGCTCTCTGTTCTCAGAATCAGCATGTTCTTGTTTGGACATGAAAATGTCAGAAGTGATTTGGGTGACCTAAACTTGTTTTATGGACTTGAAACTCTCCATATAATAACTTTAACATGTTAGGAACAACTTTCATGTTTTGTGTTTTCCCTGATTCCTCTTTTTTCATGATGAAAAAAGTGGATACTTTAGGGATGTATGAAATTCTGTCAGACTGGCTGTGAAAAGAATTGCCTTGCATGCTTTGTTTGGACACCATAACATGCCCCTAAAATCAAGGAAAAAATCAGGGTATATTTTTAATGTGTTAGGAAGTTTTCTTGACCTTTACTTTCCAGATTGGATGAGTAAAAGAACAGGTACACAAAGAAGAGTGAGCAGCAGTCCCTGAAAATGCTTGGGGACGGAGTTTTGGACATTTATTCATTTGGGAATTGTTTCCCTTTTTTGTACAAAATGTAAATATTAATCCCCCAACCCTTTGTGTTTAATTTGATGTACATAAATGATTAAAACCATTTTCAAAACCAAGTGTGAGTCCACTCAAACCGACTCTCATTTGTGAATTAAAACAAACCTTCCTAGAATAGGAAGACTCCCCATTTATTAAATCACCATTTTGTTAGGGAATAAAACCAAGGCAAAAGGCACAAAAAGAACTTACGTGGCACGCATATAGAGACCATCACGGGCGAGAAGAGTGCCTAACCCCTTCTCTTCTCGTAACTTAGCCCCCGAACCCATTTTCTCAAAAAAGGTTTTTTCTTCATTTTTCCTAAAAATAAAATGAGGTGGCGACTCTTGCAATCAAATCACAGCATCAAGAGGAAACCATTGTGTGAGAACCGAGCGCATTTCCAAAAGCGCATCAGCACGAGACGGGCGCGAACCGCTTTCACGGGCGGTCATTTCGCGGCGATCCGATCCTCTCGGGCACGGGCTCTCACAGTGGCGACTCTGCTGGGGAGTTGCATTAAAGTGGGCTAGCCTCTAAATCTTTGTGTGTGCCATGCTTTATGTGCCTTACTTGGGGTGTATATATCTGTGCCCTAACCTCTGTTTTGCAAGGATGTTTTTTCGCTTATCTTATTTGTATATATATATATGCATTGCGTGGTGAGTGATTCCCCAAAAAAGGGGTAAAACAAGTAAAAAAGGAAAAAAATGATTTTCTTGTTTTCTTTACGTGCTTTCAAAATGATTTTTCGAACTCATAGATACCTCACACACATGCACGTTTTTTGAAAAGCGTCTTAGAATCTCAAACCCGAGACGGTAAACCTGGGGCATAAGGGAGCTCACTTGACTTCCCCATAGGGTCAACGGTATACTGTTTCCCCCTTAGCAGCGCCTACGGTCGCTGTGATGGGTGTAAGCCAAGCTTCAAAAGCCGAAAAGCGATGTCCATATTCTTTCGAAAATAACACGTCACAGACTTCATGTCGGTTTTTGTCTAAACAGTTTTACTTCAATCCTATGAATTCCCAAAAGGTTATAATCGACCTCAATTGTGGATATCATGTTGAAATTCTTGGATTGACTTGAAATTGTCAAGACCCTCACATAGACCGTAACCGAATGGTGGATCCCAGAAAGAGTATAGGCCCTTCGCTAGGGGCTCGGACGGCCAATAGTACAGTACAGGTGAAAAACGTTGGTCCTATACTTTGGAGATGGTATCCACTATTCGAAGATTCATGCAAAAACATGTCAAAATAAAGCAAGTGCTTATCCGGCATTCTAGGATTGATTTTGATTTTTGAACTCCTTTTGAATCAAACTCGGAAAATCTCGATCCTTTTCACTCTCTAATCAGCCCTAAACACCATCCCTTTCAGATACTCTAAGCCTGGCATCTACTTGGAAAGGGGGAGCTAGAAACAGTAAGGGGAGGTTGATCCGAGTTGCCGAGACAGTGCCTGTAACCGAAGAAGCTATTGCAATGGCCCAGGAAGGAAATGAGGAAGCCTATGTGCCGCCACCAGGTCTTTAAGCATGGTTGGAGAAGAATGTGTTGGGTCAGATGAGGATTCAGCAAGATGAGCTACTGGCTACACTTGTGCAGATGCAGAATCAGAATAGTAATGGGGCTCCCAATGGCAACCCTAACAGAAATCCCAATGGCGATCCGAACGTTAATCAGACCGGAAATGGGGTTCCCAATCCTAATCCCAATGGCAATACAGGTCCCAATGGAAGTGGCATCCCTACCATCAACTTGAATCCTATTGGTAGCAACACCATCGGCCAGAGTCATCACCAGAACATCCCTCCTCAGGGTAATGTGGCTCATCCAGACTTCAGTGGCACTCACCAGCCCTTCATCCCGAATCCAGCAAATTTTGTTGTGCATCCGTCTCAGTATCCGCCTGATCATAATGCCTTTGCTCAGTATATGTAGACTCTATCCGAATCAGCAGCCCAACGCTTATGGTGCGTTTGCTAGCTGTGCCTCTCAGATTAATCAAGGAACTTCCCAGGGGCAAGATCCTAACCTAGTCCGCCAAATGGAAGCATTCTACAAGGGTGTCCCATATGTACCCCTTACTAAAGCTGAGATTGAAATGAGCAAAATGAAAGAAATGTTGAGAAAGGTCATGAATAAAGGGGAGTTTTCTGCAGATTCCTTGAAATTATCTCCATTTGCTGTTCTGCCTCCTAAATTCAAAATGCCCGATGTGGAGAAATTTGACGGTACAGGTTGCCCAATGGCCCACCTGAAATCTTACGCTCATGCAATGCAGTCTCGTGGGGCTAATGTTGGTGCGATGGCCTCCAACTTCCATCTGACTTTGGTAGGAGCCACTAAGCAGTGGTTTTTGACTGTGGATGCCAATCTGGTTGATAATTGGGGGAAGCTCGTGGATGAATTCCAGAAGTGATACAAAGATAACTCCAACTGGGAGAAGAGCCGTCGTGACCTCGATTCGTGTGCTCAGCGTGAGAAGGAATCCTTTTCTGAATTTGCATGTAGGTGGAGGAAGAAAGTTGCTCAAACTCTGGAGAGGCCTGACAGTGCCGAGCAAACTCGTATTTTCCTTAAGAATCTTCAGCCGGTGTATGCAGATAAGATGAAATATCTCCCGTTTCCAGATTTTGCTTCTATTCTTGATGTGGGTTCTCGTATTGACGAAGATGTCCGAACTGGGGTGATCAAGCTAGATTCTTCTCCTAGCTCCTACAGATTCCGATCCGCTGCTAAAGCCCCGGCACCAGTTGTGAACAATGTTGCCATGACCCCTGCTCCTTTTTGGAACAGCAATGTGGGACCAAGCCGGAGCAGCTACAATAGGGCACCTCCGTGTTATAATCAAGATGGGTCTGTGAACTCTGTCACCGATCAGCGAAGGAATGGTGGAAATCGGAGGGATCACCATTTTTATAAATTCAGCGCTCCATTGTCTACTATCTTTCAAGGATTGGTCGCCCAAGGAGTACTAAAGCCGATAGAAGGATACCGCCCGCCTAATCCGCCTCCTAAGAATTGGGATGCAAGTAAATATTGTGGATACCACGTATCACCTGGTCATGCGACAAATGAATGTTGGAGTTTGAGACACACTCTGCAAGACATGATAGACGATGGACTCATTCACGGGCGGTCATTTCGCGGTGATCCGATCCTCTCGGGCGCGGGCTCTCACACAAGTCCCCTTCCAAATTGTATCATGAAACCCACCAATGAATTTCCTTTAGAAACATATCTCTTGTAAAACGCATGACCACTTTCACTTTCTGCTCTTTGGCTTCTTGACATACCAGCGGAGAAGACATTATTAACCTATGTAGGAAACCATGTTGAACTAATTTTATATATCTCTTCCTGTAGATACTATATATCTCTTCCTGTAGATACCCCGGAAAAACCACAACTTGGCTAGAGCGGTGAATTATCCTAGGATGTCTATTTTGGTTTTAAATGTTTAGAGTCGCCACCTATGTTTTTAAAAGAACATAAGAAAAACCTAAGAATAGCCTAAATTTATATACAAAACCAGAGATTCGGGAAGAGAAGGGTTCGGGGGTTAGATGACGGAGTGGGAAGTACTTAAACACCCACTCCGCCCCGCTTACGCGGGTCTTGCTACTAAAGGTGTTCTAATGCTAAAAAGTCATTTTATTGATATTAAAAATGTGCTAACAATTACATATTAAAGAAAAGGGGAATTGCAAAGGAAATAAAAGAGAATTGTTTTATGTATTAATTTATGCTAAAGATTACATGTATCAATTACATTAATATAAAATGGGGAAATTAAAGTAGTCTTAGAATGTAGGGAGATAACCTTAACCAACTTTAATATAATAAAGTGGTCATTTGGTCATGTCCCATTTGATGGGAATTGCATACAATGACTAGACAAGTAAAATAAGAGAAGAAGAATATAGTACCTTTAGAAAAGAAGAACTTCAAACTTTAACTTGGAGGGAGTTGTTGTAGAGAAATTGTTGTGCAACACTTTGTGTAGTGTTTTTGTAGAGAAATGTTGTTAAGAGAATTTGTGTAGAGTTTAGGTGTAGAGAAAGTTGAAGTCCCAAGGTCCTTTTCTAAGGTAAAATGAGAGGGTTTTATAGGTAGAAAAGAGAGGAAAATATGGTCTTTCAACCAATAAGAAAATAAGTAAAAATAAATAATAAAGAGAAAAATCAAATAAAATAAAGATAAAATATTTGGTTTTAGGGAAAAGACTAAGAATATGGGATTGAGATTTACAAACCTAGGGGGGGGGGATGAACTTGAAGGTAAAAAAGAGTTTTTGTGATCAAGAAAAATGAGGAAAAAGACTGCAATCCGTAACTACCATACCGGGAGGCGCGCGCATCTCGTAGGCAATGCCAGAGGCGCCCGCGGGTGAAAATGACAGAATGACATAAATGACTCTAAATTTAACTCTATTATTCAGTTTGGTCCAAAACTAACGGAATCAGTTAGGAACCTAACCGAAGTAACAGAAATTAACAAAAAAAATTAAATAAAAATACTATGTATGCAATCGGGGTGAGAGGTCCAAGGCAGGGTGTCTACAAAGCCCCTCGGCGACGTGGATTGTGAAGCAAAACGCGTCAACGAAAGAAAGACAACCGTCGAGGACATCGACAAAAGAAAAAAAAAGAATAAAAAGCAAAGACTCGATAAGAGCATGAATTTAAAATTTCGGGGGATAGAGGTGCGCTCCCTGTATGAGCGGCTTTTGGTGATAGAAGAGGTACGGTGGTGTGAGACGGCCCACCGTGGCCAAGGTTTAGAGTCCGTTGAGCGGACTGGATGAATCTATTTAGAGAATCCGTTTGCCGGTTTAAAGTCCATTGGCTGAATCCGTTTAAGGGATCCGTTTGCCGGTTTAAAGTCCGTTGAGAGGACTGGTTGAATCCGTTTAGGGGATCCATTTGCCGGTTTAAAGTCTGTTGAGAGGACTGGCTGAATCCGTTTAGGGGATCCATTTTCCGGTTTAAAGTCCGTTGAGCGGACTGGATTGATGACGAGGTGGTGATTTCAGTGGTTCACCATGGACCAAATTGTTGTTTGGAGCCGCATTTACTGTGTTCCTGTACCTATTATGTGTATGCTTAACAGATATATGTGCTTGTGTGAGATATGAAATAAAAATTGCGAGAGAAAATTGTGATTGTGGTGTGTTCTGATTTGCAGAAAGCGTGAATGATATTTATACCTTCACATACCATTGCCGCTTGATTCGAGATGGATTTCTGATGTTGTGGAGGATGCTTTGATAGAGAATGCTGGCCGTC
This sequence comes from Campanula takesimana, assembly GCA_026119855.1. Lineage (NCBI taxonomy): Eukaryota > Viridiplantae > Streptophyta > Magnoliopsida > Asterales > Campanulaceae > Campanula > Campanula takesimana. The sequence goes on along the minus strand of JAOWBW010000810.1, from coordinate 596,247 downwards.
TTGATGATGATGAATTGCTTTCGCTTTTGATGGAGTGTTGGTTAGACGACATTCTTGATGATGGGTTGGTCGTGCCCAAGGGCTGCCTACGTATCCCTTGAAAGGAATCAGACCAGCGTAGTTCAGGTGTGATGGAAAATGCTGGGGAAGAAGCTTAGAGCAAAACAAGATAAAACACTTACTTTTTACACAAGTAAGGAGACAAAGAAAGTTTATTTACAAAAGAAAAATAAAAATCTTTTTTTTTTTTTTAAAGATTAGAAGGAAAAGAATATGTACACATGTGAGAAACATTTTTTTTTTTAGTTCGTGGGTGAACCATTTTAACCATTATGTGTTTGTAAAACAAACCCAAGATCAAGTCATGTTCGGTCGAAGTCCGAATTGCCTCGCTTGAATTCTGTTGTCGCTGTTGTGCCCAACGAAGATGGATGTCTAGCCCCAAGAGATTTCTCGATTATGGGGCTTCAAAGACTTTCGATGCCAAGATAAGGGGTTGCTGATTGTAAAGCCCCTAGAACACCTTTGATGCCAAACTTTGAGTGACTCGTGAAGCCCCAAGATAAATCAGCTCTTGGCCCATTCAAATAAATCGCCTTTTGTTGTTGACGTGAGCAAGCCCCAAGATAAGATTATTGATACCAAGCTTCGAGAGATTGCTAAGCCCCAAATGTCATGTACTTGTTGTTTGTGAGCTTCAAGAATGTGAAGACTGTTGGGTTTTGAGCAATCATGCGCAGCGGAAACAAACATATGAATATGTCAAAACCCATGAGCCCATGGATCCGTTAAAGATGATTAAATTAATACTCAATGAATTTAGATTACTAACCTTGATGCTTTAAAATTCCGGATCTTCGAATATTCAAACTTGCGTTTGAATCTTTATCCTTGCGTTCTTCGAATCACGATCTCAGGAACACGCTTTCGATCATAGGAATGCGAACTTGAAGATGCTAAAGGAAACACCCTCTATCGGTATCCACACATCGAATCGGACTCAAGAACACCTTCTTGATATGACTACTAGATCTAGGCTTGAAGAACTTTGAAGAAATAATTTCTTCCTTGGAATTAATCTGCCTCATAAAATTATCGAATTTTCATGATTCCAAATCATAAAATTCATAACCCTAACTCACTATATGTTATTTACTCTCAAACAAAGAGTTTTGATTTCCAAAATCAAGTTCATGGCTTCTCAAACCCGGATGCCTCCTTTTATAGTGAATAGGGACTTAATTTTGGTAGGTTTTGGACTGCTTTTCGTACAAGAAAAGACAAACTGCCAAAATTAATGTCGGCGGTGAAAGTGGCCGCGTGGCCAACATTTCCTTTTAGGCAAATGTGGCCGCGTGGCCATGATTTCCCATGTACGGCGAAAGTGGCCGCATGGCCAACATTTCCTTTTAGGCAAATGTGACCGCGTGGCCATGATTTCCCATATACTTATTCTTCAGCCTTTTATCCGATTATGCGTGTGTGACCCCATAGGATTATATTATGTTGGCAATGAGATCAAAAACATTTTGTTCTCATAAATCATGAGCGGACTCTAGCAAGCCATCATGACTACCCAAATAATATAACTTGTCAAAGTTCGTGAATCCTTTTATAGTTACACATATATTTATATATCACAATCCCTTTGTCACACGATATCTTTTATTGGACAAAAGTCATGGTCCAAGTCAACTTATCTTGACCAATGCTTTCTCGATCCCGAGTAGATTGATATGAGCAAATGACATTGATCTCATCAATCAATTTGAGTGTGGCCACACATTTCATCAATCTCACTCTTTGAGTGGCCTAAAATAGATATCTCTCTTGAGGAGGGACAAATCCCATCTTGACTTATCATTCATCCCTACAAGAATCCGATCATGCCAATCGTACCCCTTATGATTACCCGGTTAAAGATAACGTTAGAATAAGTCAAACATAGTGTTCATCATGTGGAAGACGATGATAATCTCAGGTCTAAGAATAACAATGATAGTAACTATATGAGATTTAATTATGACATTCGACCATGACATAAATCTCATAGGTGGGTCATGTTAGAAGATTACCCTTTGTTATTATCACAAGGTGTCTTGCATATTTTGACTCTTCCCATGTCAACGATTTCTCGTAGAGATGAAGACGTCCGAGCATGTGTGTCTAGATCATTAATGAGTCCTTGGCACCTTATCTTGTGCAATAACCATTATTGTCACAATAAAGGTCCATAGGATTAGTTATACTGGAAACGATTTCTAGTTAAACATCCTTTTTCTAAACAGTTCACATACCATAGTTACATCTCATGTAACCATATACTCAATGTACGTGTAGAGTTAGTGATGGTGTATTTGTTCGGAATGATTCTAACTAATATCACCTTCATTAAACATGTCATTTTACTGCAATATTTATCCTTGTCGATGTGGAAGTTTGCATCTATCTAACCATTTACAAGATCAATCTACCATCTTGACAACTATCAAGAATGCATCATTAGTTCTTCCAAAGTACTAAGGATGTTCTTGATCATTATCTAGTGACTATCACTAGAATACGATTGGTATATTCTCATCATACTCCAAGTATATGAGACATTTGGTCTTAGTACATAACATAGCATGCATGATAGATTCATTCGCTAAAGCTTATGACATCTTAATCATGTATTCCCGCTTACTAGTCTTCCAATAAGACTAAGTCTTGCGAAGAACGTTGTCATTAGACATTTTGCGATTCTCTCCAAGAGTCTTGCATATTGAACCATTCAATATTTATGTCTATAGTACTTTATCAAAAACCAATCAATGTATTTAGGTCTATTTCCATAGATCTAAATACCAAGGATATAAGTGGCTTCTTCTATGTCTTTTCATTTAGAAACTCCTTCAAATGAACCATATGTTAAACACATATAAGACTAAGAATAAAATTATGCTCCCACTAATTTTCTTGCAACCACAAGCCTCATACTTGATGAATTTCAAACTCTTTGAATGCTTCATCAAAATGAATTATTCCAACTCCATGTAGTTTGCTTCAATCCATCTCATGGATTTCCGCTACATTGCATACCTTTTAGAATCTCATGGATTATTCAAAACCTTTAGGTTGTATCAAACACATCCTAAAGTAAGTTCCTGTTAAGGAACGTAGTTTTGATATCCATCTGCCATATTTATATTCGGAATATAAAAGTGTGACAATGAGAATTCTAATACTTCAAAAAACTTGACTACAAGTGACAAAGTTTTCATATTCAAAATATGAAATAACCTTTCATAATTAGTCGTGTTTTATAAGCATGCCTTTTGCCGTCCATGTTAGTTTTCTCCAAGAAAACTTAATTTCATCATTTGGTTTTTACACCTTTAGAATAGAATAATCAAGTTCCAAACTTGATCATTTTTCATGGATTGCACTTTAGATTTTATTACTCCAAGCCATTAATCTAAATCCGGAGTAGACTTTGCAATTTGATAGGTAGTAGGTCAATCATTCTCAATGATATCTTCCTTAATACTTTCTATTACTTGAAATCCAATATTTCTTGTTATAGACCGTATCCTATCATATATGCAAGTAACTTGTGTAACTTGAACTTCTTTTCACAACTCCTTGTAAAAATCTATTCAACTTCCATCTTAGGTTCTATGTTATTTTATTGGTCTCGAACTATTCGAGATTTATTTTACTCCCACTGGTTCTTTTAGAGATAAACGATTTATCTAGAAAAGTATCATTTACAGCAACAAACGATTTGTTCTTAGAAGTAAAATAATATCCATAAGTTTCCTTAGGATATCCCATGAAAATTGATTTGATTTGAGTGTCATCTTGTCCTAGACAAGCCTTTTCATAAAAGTTTCACATATTCAAATCTCCATGAAAGACAAACTAGGTTTTCTTTCATTCTATATCTCATATGGTATATTTAGAATCTCTTTTGATGGAACTCAAATTAGTGTGGTCATAGCAGTTTCCAATGTTTAACTCCAAAATAACGAAAGATCAATTTGACTTGTCATCTATCGAACCATATCCAATAAGGTTCTATTCTTTCATTTGGTCATACCATTCGACAATGGCATTCCTTGTGAAGTTAATTTGTGAAACGATTTCACAAGTTTAAAGATGATTGTCAAAACTCTTGGTTCAAACATTCATCACTTCAATCGAATTGGAGTGTTAGAACAGTTTTACCAAGTAGTACAAAATTCTTCTTTAGCATTTGTGACTTAATGGACCATATACATCAACATGTATTATGTCTAATAAGCCATTACCCTTTTCACTACTCCTAGTAAAAAATGTTTTGGTCCAAGTAAATAGGATTCACATATATCATATGATTCGAAATCATATGACTTTAAAAGTCCGTCCATAGGAGTTTTAGATATGCGCTTCTTATTTATTTGATCAAAACAACAATGCCATAAGAATTTAATTATTTATGTTACAGTGTTGCTTATTATTTTGTTCTTCAAGATTTAAGATATAAATTTTTATTTATATGATTTAGCAATACGATAAAGCAAACCATAATAAATAAAGCACTTTCTTATTCTCAATAAGAAATAGATATCCTTTATTATCTTATAACCAAATAATATCTTCTACTTAAAGTAGGTACATAATATCATTTGTTCGAAACAAATATATATGAGCCCACTAAGTAAAGTCACTTCTAAAGTGCTCTACGATTAATGTTGCAACTCTTGCATCATTATTATTCGTAGATTAACTTTACTTTTCTTAGGTAGACTTCCGTTTCTCAATTATTGCACATTTAGACAAATGTGGTATCCACATCCGGTATCCAATACCCAATAATTAGAAGTAGAAAGATTAATTTTATAACATAAATACTTGAAGCAATAGTCTCACTATTCTTCATTTCCTTTGATCTTCCAAAATTTAATAACAATTTCTAAATGGTCAATCTCATTGCCATTTTACCAAAATTGTATTATTTGAAAACATTGGTATTTGCCACAATTATTTCCTTTTAGCTTGACAACTCTTGTCATGCCTTCATCTTATAATCCGTTTCCATAATTATTTGAGAAGGTATCCTTTTGATATTAAATTTGAGCAATTTAAACATCCAATGTAGCTCATGAATTAATATCAAATCCGTTGTTAGTTCAAAACTAACTTGATAGTCAAGCCTTTCAAGGTGATCGATATGTCTCTCCATGGTCAAAACATGAGAACTTAATAATCCACCTTACAATCATCTCATGAATGTTAGGCTTTTACTGTCTCAAAATTTTATTGCCTTGCTTTCTTGTAGGAACCATTCCTTCATGCAATTGCTTATCTCATAAGCATCCATTTGTTTCAGATACTTCCAAAGTTCTTGAACATATGGTTTCAATTATAAGACAAAAGACATCTATAGAATCATCTAATGTTTCTAATATCTGTCTTTGTCCATTCTTGACTTTGGCAAAAGTTATTTAGGGTTAGGATTATCATATAACTTCCGTTTATTACTTAAGAACTATTCTCAAGTTCATGATCCAATCATGGAAGTTAAATAGATTATCGTATTTAAACATTTTAATGTCAACGTAGTTATTCTACACAAATATGCAAATAAACATACTCATATGTTTCATACCTTCATTTAAAATATGAATAATATATTTCATAAATACTCCCACTAAATTATATAATCTTCATATACATTAAATGTATAATATGATTTAAGTGGGCTAAGACCCAACATTACTTTAATTTTACGTCCGCGAGGGAAAGATGCATAAAATTAAATTAATAAGGTAGACAACTCTTGTGAATCATATCTCATATGAATCTTAGATCTTTTATGTGATTGTTTAGACATCTCATGTCTTTACATGTTTTAATCACATCTGTGCCTTAGGCCCAAAACTCATTTAAATTTTGACACCGCGATGGAAAGTCCCCAAAATTTAAATTATTTTAATAGCCTAATTAAGTCAAACCACTTTAAACGTATAGGAAACTCTGATTCACTCATCATGCTCATACAAAGATAGAATCAATGCACCTCGCGAGGGTTAGAGCGCGCACAAACTACCCGTGTACTCACATGTGTTTTAATCGTGGGTTGGCACAAGACATGAAATTTCATGAAGGTTCAATCATATAGCTTGGCAACATATTTATATGTAAAATATAAACATGTAAATCATCGGTTAATCACTTAATTAATCTCATTAATTAGTGTGTGACTTTATGTGATTAAGTTGCAAAAGTTTATTGGGATAAATTTTTAAAACTTTGAATTTTTGAAAAATTGTAAATTCAGAACAGCAGATTTTCGAAAAATCTATAACCGAATTTTCTAAAAATCCAATTTTAAGATTTTCAAAAATTCCTTAATCTGGAAAAATTAATATGGTTGAAACACATATGAAATTTCATAATTGCGAGAACGATTGTATGGTCGAAACTAAGCATAGAGCAACCACAATCTCGAATCAAATTTAGAAACATGCAGAAACCATCTTTTCAGAAAGTAACTTGATTCTAAATTCTTTCATCTCACCAATTTTATGAATATGACCTTTCAAATTTAGAAACATGCAGAAACAATCTTGTAAGGTCGAAACTAAGCCAATGGCATCCACAATCCCTTACAAAAAGTAACTCGATTCTAAAATTTTTGGGTTTCATTCAAGTATCACTTTGACCTTGAAATTTGTCTTTAGGAAACACGGTTTCCAAAACCAGCCATCTAACAGACAAATTCAATCCAAAGTAATTTTGAACTTGAATCTTAATTTCAGGAAACACGGTTTCTAAAACCAGCCTTCTGACAATTAAATTCAAAACAAAATATTTACCGTTGTGTTTCCAAAACACATTCCAAAATTCAATCCACTAGCCCGAAAACTCCAAAAATTCGGTCGGCTAGTGCCATGAATTTTGCCCAGATTTTAAGCCTCAAAATTCAACCTTAAATTGGTTTTTCATATTCAATAAGGATTTGGTGTTCATGATGATCCAATCATCATGTTCATCAAAACCCTAGAATAACCAATTTATTTATGAATCCAAGATCATCAACAATTTAATCTAATTAAAATTTAATGATATCATGGAACATATTAATCCAATTAATATTACAATTTTAGGATCCCACATAAATAATTTATGATCATCTTATTCGCATATACTTGTTTCCAAAACAACATAATTAGAATTTTATGATCATCAAAATTTGCACAATTATGTTTCTCCAAATATCAAGAAATCACATAACAATCACGAATCTAAAATCGAATCATGCTAGATCAAATAATCAAATTATTTATATAACATGAAACTATTAAAATAATCACGATGAACGGGGCTCTGATACCACTGTTGCGTTTTGAGCAATCATGCGCAGCGAAAACAAACATATGAATATGTCAAAACCCATGAGCCCATGGATCCGTTCAAGATGATTAAATTAATACTCAATGAATTTAGATTACTAACCTTGATGCTTTAAAATTCCGGATCTTCGAATATTCTGTCAAGCCCCGAAAAATAGGCTCCAAATTTTAAATTTATTTGGACTAGAACAATATCCACCTGACATCACAACTCTTTAAACTGGTGACTAAAAATAAAAATCTTTTGTTTCATCCACACAATCACAATCAAGAGTCACACAACTCTTGTACCACCCTACACAATTTCATTAACTTAACTAGGAGTTACTAATAACAATACCAACACAACTATAACAAGAGTTTATAAACTCTTGTATACTCAATTATAACTCCTTAGACTAATCTAGGAGTGTACAAAATCAACACTACTACAGCCATACATATGGCCTTATACAACATATACATAAACTTTCTTTTCTATAACAATGTAGGTCTAAGACCTTTAAGTATTACCCAATTGTTTCCCTTTCTAACCTCATTGGATGTGTTGGTCTTCTATGACTAGACTTTTCCTGTTTAAATATTGAAACAAATAAGAGTGGGATTAACTCAGTAAGAAAGTCCAAACCAATAAATGCGAAAGCATACAATATACAATTAAATACAATTCATAAAATGAAATGTATTAAACTCTTATAAAGAGAATATACAAAACCATCACAATTTAGGCCCCATGTAAGTAAATGTTACTAATTTCGTAGCTTTATCTTTTCCTCATTTTCCAATTTCCTGATCAACACAAAGCAAACACATATACCACTTCCAATGCCAGTAAACAAAACTTACTCTCCACAACCGTAACACATAAATCCCAATTTATTCCCAACAACCATTACTCCCCAATCTCATCTCAAATCACTATATATATGCACAACTTTTATTACTGAGTGTGTTGTCACAACAATACTCAGTTTAGTACTATATCAAGTACTTATCTTTTTCCCATAGTAGTCTATATATACCTATTCCATTATTCATATAATGAATCCCACGTTGGATTCTTGTACATACTCATTTCCACATATATAATGAATCCCACATTGGATCCGTGTACATATGCATATCCATACCAATATAACCCTCTAATGTTGCTAGGAGTCCAATATAAGATGTTATTTATTCCATCAGTATAAATAATGAATCCCACATTGGATTCGTGTTCGTACTCATATTCGTATGCATATATATACATATATAAATATCTACCGATGTGGCTAGGAGTATATGATACTAGATGGTGTATGTTCCATCACTTATACATATATATAGTGAATCCCACATCGGATTCTTGTTCGGTATTTATCCCATGTATATATACATATATAAATAGTATAAATATATATACAATACCTCTTAACCGTATTAATAGTACACAATATAAGATGGTGCACAATCCATTAATTTAATCAAAACCACTATTCATCCATATAAGACTTCAACTCATGCACGACAGTCACTATATAATTCACATTGATATTTCACTTATTTCCTTCTAATGTTTCCTAGAGAACTTAACATTTAAAGTGGGTACTCATAGTACCCACAATACCATTAACATCCTCTCTACATGATACTTTCATAAAACTCAAGGTAAAGGTAACATAATCACTTTATGCATCTTCTTGAGTAAGAATTCTCCTTACTCATTACATATCAAACAATCTTCATTACTTTTAATGAAGTGATTACACTAAAAGTTTGTCATATGAAGATTATAACTTCAACTATTTCTCCATTTCAATCTAAGCTTCACATACTTGTAATCATTACATGATTTTATTTCATATATACATGAAAAGGGGCAATGAATGTAGAAGAGACAAGATCTCTTACCTCAAACGCTTATTTAATTCAATCTCCAAGACTCCTTAATCCGCTCATCAAAATCATTTACTCACCAAGAAATTTATCTAACCATGAAATTTGTTCTCTTCGTTCTTTGTTTGCTGTTAATACTCTTAAAACTCTCTCTTTTTATTAACCTTTTCTATTTGTTTTGTAGTATTCCTCACAATGTTGACCGACCCTTCTATGACTTTTAACTCTAAACAAAAAGTAAAATTATAACATGATAATAAGGGTATAGATGTCATGTAAATGGCCCGATGACTCATTACTTACAGCATGAAATTTACCCCCAGCTCATGCTCCAACATTTCTTGCTGGCAACTTCCATTTTAAATTCATCTATTTACTCTTCACCAAATTACCAATGTACCCCTAACTCATAAACATCAATAAATAAATAAATGTACATAATGATGGCAACCGAATTTACTACTTTCACTATACGTATATTTTTTTACTATTTACCCTTATAATTTACTCCTTCCGTCTTAAAATAATTTTTAAAATATTAAATACTATATACTATATTTAAAAAGTTACTCATTCCGTCTCAAAATAAGTTGAACTGATTATTAAAATACTATATTGAGTTATATTCACAAAGTTACTTTCTCTGTCTCAAAATAAGTTACACTAATTATTAAATTATCATATTTAAAATAATAACATTGTTTATAAAATGTAAGTCCAAATTATTTACTAATACACATATAAAAAATTGTCACTTATATAAATGCAATTTAGATGGATTAACTGGGGCGTCACATCCTCCCCTCCTTAAAAGAATTCAGTCCCTGAATTCAATTACCCGATGTGCCAAAAATAATTAGGTAAGTCTTCTTCATGTCTTGATTGATACTATATGTGATCTCGTACTTCTAAAAGTCTTACAATTTCAAATACCACCATTTTTCATCTATCCCGCATTAAGAATCATTATATAACAACACAGTGAAATGCTTTAAGCATTCTCATGTATTATGTATCCCAAGATCACATTTTCATTTAAATTCACATTCTACACTTTAAAAACACATTTTAACATATAAAGTGACATGTATTACACATTTATTATTCAAATTGCTCAAACTTGTCATTAGGATCAAATTGAATACTCTTCGATAGCTATACCCATAAATGGTTATCTATCAATCTTATAACTCATAATCATCACTTTGTAATTCATAATCATTATTATGATATTTATAAGTATAAAATGCTACTAATTACATGAAAATCATGTAAAGAAGTTCAAATTTGGATTTCTTACCTCTAGGAGAAATTCTATGGATGAAACTTTAATATTATTAGCTCTCTATATTCCTCTTGATGAGTAGAGCAACTTTGATGAAGGTTACTTGATGAGATTCTCAAGTTTTGATCTTCAATTTTGAGAAAGAAAATGAATTCTCTGTCTTAAATTTTATTTTGTGTTTTGTGTCTGAAGTTGCTGAACATTTTCCAAAAAAAAATGGGTATTTATATCCAAGCATGATGTGTCACTTCCAAGTTACATGCAACTTTAACGAACTTTGGTGAAGTTCCATTAAGTTTTACAACTCCGTTAGCCTAATTGACACTAATTATCCTTAATTAACACTCTTAAATATGCTAATCACCTTAGATTAGTCCTAATACAATATTAATCATCACTAATGATTTATATTACGTTAACTTTTGATCTAAAAAACCTAGCGGGGCTAATGAATTTCATAATTAGTACTAACAGAGAATTTCCAAAAAGTATTGGAACTAATCCAATATTTATAAAAATAATGCACTTACTTAATAATATTAATTAAATAATAATTTATAACCTTTGGTACTCCTTTTAACCCAAAATATACAAATTAAACCCATTTACAAACTTCTAGGGACCTAAGTGGAATTACCAAAATTTGTGCACATGAAACAAGGCAAAACAGAGCATGTTGTTTACAAACTTGGCTGCCATGGTCCGATTTTCCACAAAATTACAATTTTCCCCCTATAGTCATTAATTCCACAAAATTTCATATAAATTCCATAATAAAAACCAAAATAAATCCAATTTATCTCAAATAATTTCTCAAAATTTATAAATATCAATAAATGACCATTTTGCCCCTGAAGTTATTAATGTTGACCTCGAGTCCACCCAAGTCAACCCAAAAGTCACATAACTCACCAATTTCATAAATTTCACATAATGATTTCCCATATAATTCATGTAAATCCTACATAACATTTCTCAAATTTCATAACTCACATGAAATGACCAATTTACCCCTAAAATCATTAAACCTTTAAATAAATCAACTATGGGCCAACAAAGTCAACCACATGTCAATTTTCTCATAAAATTTCACATATCCACATTAACTTTATATACACAATTTAACTTTGCCTCACATAATTGACTCAAATTCCATCACTTCAACTTTACAATAATTTACAGATGCAAATTATTTCATTCTCATTCACACATAAATATAAAGATTAAAAAGCTCATATAATAGTTCATTTTGCTCATATTCACAATATTCACTATTTCTTTTGACATCTCATTTTAACACCAATATGCAACATAATGAGAAGTATCAAACCTTCTCATTCTTATTCCACTCACATATTTTCTTCCCATTTTACACGTCTACTTCATGAAACAATCAAATGACAAATATTGGGAATGGTCATGCACAAAAAAAACATCTCAATTCACACGTAACACATCACTTGCACCTACAACATGTCAATAGACATGTTTTAACTATACAAAATTCTAACTTTCTCAGTTTTGGCATTAGGATTAGACTTGAATCTTTGAAATAGGATAACTATGAATTTCAAGAATTCGTGATCATCACAATACATCCACCTTAAAAGGAATCTTGTCCTTAAAATTCCGTTATAGCTGGTAAGACCAAGGTGCATAGTTTTGTTATACAACTAATTATACTCATAAGTCAAAATGCTACTTGGAATATGTTTCATTGCTACAAGTAAATGAAAAAAAAATCATAAGTCAATTAAATAGACTTTAACTTTTTGAACACACAAGGTATCATTCACTTGATTATCAAACATTCTTGATTTTATCACATATATATAGTAGCACATAAGAAAATATATCCTCTTAATCATCATTAACCATTTACCACTATATAATTAAACCAATAGTCGATCAATAAACTCCCACTTATAAAATATCAAATTTATTAGTTAATTAGCCAACTAATATGCTTCCTCTTATCATATACATATAGTAGCACACAAGGACATATATGCCATTTATTTAGCGTTTAGTTTTACCATTTCATAAATAAGTTAAGAGTCCATCAACTAGACTCCTACCATAAAAATATATAACCCATCCAAATTAGCATAACTAATATAATTAGTTCCAATATATACGAATACATAGGAAATTTATGCTTAGTCATACTTAAATTCCACAATTACATATAATGACCAAGAGTCCACCTTTATGGACTCCAACATCTAACCAATGCGAACAATATCATTATCTCAAGTAATGAAATGAAAATAGGTCTATCCAAATAGACTTTAAACTTTCCAACAACATACATTTCATTTAATTTTTCTCTCACCTACTCACAACTATTTCCCCAATTTCCAATTTAACCCTTGACACGTAACTCAAAGGACAAGAATTCTATCTCGGGCAAGCTATAAGCTTTAAGGCTGTAACGCCCATCATTATTCTTGTTAAATTCCTGACTTAGCTTGATAAATTCTTGAACTTGCATATTATGTGCTAGTTTTACTTGAATTAATTTCTTAACTGCTTTAGAATATTAAAGTGGTCAAATGTCTAGTTTTGACTTTTGGGTCATTTGTGAAAATATGACTTTAGGGGCTTTTTTGTTAAAAGTGAAACTTGAGGGGCCTACTGGTCATTTCTTGAAAGTTGTTAAGGATAAACTTGTTGTTTGCCTTCTCTGAGTCATTTATCCCCAAATTGTTTTACGTTCTTCCTCTGTCTCAGAAAGCTAGGTTTAGGATTTACCCTATTCTCGACTCCTCGAGTTTAATTATCCCTCTGTTCTTGATTCCGATCCCGGATAAATATTCGTGGCGTTGAATAGAGCGTTTCCTGCCGAACAGAAATAAGTTTGGTTGACTTTGATTTCGGAGTAGGTAAGTTATTAGCTCCCCTTTGCTTGTAATAACATGCATATATGTTATTCCTGATACTTGTGATTGTTAATTTTGTGTTTGGGGTGATTTTCATGATACTTGTAAATCTGGGACAAAGGGAGTATAAAAGACTCTGTAGAAATAAAAGAGGAAATGAACTTGAAAATGTTCTGGGCATGTTTAGAGCATGTTTAGAGTGTATTTTTGTATGTCTTGAATGTCTTGAGTGTTAATAAGTTATACTCCTACACTTGGGACGGAGAATTCTTAACCTGGGAAAGAATTGAGCATTTGCTGTAAATAGTACCAAGCGCCCGGGTCGCGCCCCAGACCCGTGGTCCTACTTAGCCCCACGCTCGGGACACGATTGGAAGACGTTATAAAACACTTTTAGAAATTTTTTTGAAATGTACTTTCATAAAGTTTAACAAAATCCACACTCGAAGTTCAAAAGACTTCATTTAACTTTCAAACAAACTCTTTCACAAACGAAAATACTTAGCCCGAAGGCTTACAAACTTTTATACAAATATACATACACCAACATTATCCAAAATAATGGTGTTACAAAATGATGAAGTCACGGAAACTCTACCCAAAAGGTATTACATCTATGTAATGTAGCCTTTACAAAACAAATCCCAACTCTTACCACTGTAACGTCCTCCAGTGCCAAAGTGTCCTATCCCATGGACTCGCCTTTATCTAAAACAGTAAACAAATAAGGAGTGAGAATGAATCTCAGTAAGCTACTAAAATACAACTACGTTTCATTCTAAAATGATAAGTATAACAAACAATATCATAAGCATCATATAGCACATAGCATGAGAGGCAAATCCAACTCATTATACCACACATACAACGATGTAACACTCACAAGGATACTTAGTCAAGGTTTACCGAAAGAACATAACCGTCGATACTTAGCCAAGGTTTACCGAAAGAACATAACCGTCTGGGAATACCATTTAAGAAAACCATCTGAGAAAATCATCTGAGCAGCATAAATAGCTGAAGCCGGGATCCCGAAAACCAAACCATAACCATAAGAACCAAAGTAACAACGGGGGAAATATGACACAGAGTCATAACCCAAATGCTGACTCGAGGGAGCTAACTCATCCCATCCAAGGCCAATCTGGACTGGGGAAAAAGGTCCAGTGGAAAAGCCTTATAGTGAACTTGGCTGTGTGCCACTATAATTCTTTCCACCTCCACTCGATTACAAAAAAGGTCCAGTGGAAAAGCCTTATAGTGAACTTGACTGTGTGCCACTATAATCCTTTCCACCTCCACTCGATAACATAAAACCAGCTGGACTTTCAAACAAAGCACTGTAATAAATACTTGCTTAAACAACAACCGGGGCAATGATTCCAAACTAGGGAACCAAGCCAAACACATCACAAAGATGAACCAATCCAAACCACATCAAAGGATGTTCAACTATATCCAATTAACATTCAGTCAAATTCCACAACACATATGTTCACAAAGGAACTGATTTCAAACACTAGAGTGTTCCACAACAACCCTCTAGGTACTCTAGGATATCACCTGAGACCTAGACCAAGATTGAACTCTAAATCACTTGGATTGGAACAACTCAACATTTCAGCACTTATGGGCGGTCGCCCATACCAGACTGGGCGGTCGCCCAAAATACCCTGTTCCAGACCAAACCTTTCAGATAGCATGGGCGGTCGCCCAACCCCTTTCTGGGCGGTCGCCCAAAAACTTGACAGGCCCAAACTTTGCTAATTTTACTCCCTTCGTTTCACCGTCCCAAAAGTACTACACATTAACACTGTCACGACCCGAAATCTAGGCTCTATCTTATTAGTAATAAATAATTATTATTTATTTATTTGCTTATTTATTTAAATTATTATTTATTTAAATATTTATGTGTGCATTTTATGTTTCATAATAATTATGCCTAGCATTTTATTTGGGTCATTTGTGCTAGTGTAGAAGTGTTGAGTGTTATTTGTTAGTGGGGAGTTTATTTGAAAGGGTAGTATTAGGGGGAGGGGTCTAAGTGTAAGATTTCAAATAATCATCTTCTCCCTACTCCCTCCCTCACCTCCCTCACTCTATCACCCTCACTCACACTCCACCTCCATTTTCCCAGCTCATTTCTCTCTCTCTCTCCAAAGAAGGGTAAGTTTTTCTCTCTCACTTTTCTCTTCATTTTCTTCATCTTCCTCTCATAATCTCTCATTTATTAAAACATGAATCTTGTTTAGATCGTCGATAGGATCGTAGGAAGCCAAAAATATTCGAGTTCCGGCAACTTTGAGAAAATCCGGGTAAGTTACTTTTCCCCCCCATTGATGCTATAAAAATGTTCATCCTATGCTTAGATGATACTATGATTCCATTTATTGCTTCTTTGGTTGATTTTGAGATGATCTTCATTTTTATTCATTTTTGTGAAATTTTGGTATTTGAATCTTGTGTTGGGTTTTAGATGTTGTTATTTAGTCCCATTGCAAGTCTATAAGTTGTTTTGGTTCATAGTTGTGTATATTATAAGTCTTGGTTCCAAGTATTGGTGAAATGGTGAAGATTTGAGTTTGGTTTGAGCTTTGGATTGAAAATGGTAGAAACCCAGAATTTTTGGCCGGAATTTACCTTTCCGGGCAAGGAGGCGCGCGCACCCTCCCATAGGAGGCGCGCGCACCCTTATGTCCCTCTTGAGCAAAAATCCTTCTGTTGGATGGAGGCGCGCGCACCCTTTTTTTTTATGAAGCGCGCGCACCCTCACTTACCTTTTGGCCCATTTTCCTTCTGATCTAAGGAGGCGCGCGCACCCTCTCCCCTGTTGTGAAATTTATTTCCCTTTTTTGTCCAATCTTTCGAGGGCCATATCTTGTTCATCCGGACTCCGTTTTAGGCGTATAAATTATCGTTTTAAAGCTCTCCTTAAGCTCTTCGAGATGAGTGAGTAAATTTGGTTGAGTGCTCGAATTAACTGGATCCTTTGTGGTCAAATGTGATATGGGGATTGTGTTATCATTGTTAAGATTGTTGGAACACTTTAATTGTGTGTTGTTGGTTCATTTCACTTTCTTGGTGACTTCTTGGTATGGTTCCCTACTTTGGAACCTTAAGTTGTTTAATTAAGCTAGTATTTATTACTTAGCATTTATTTGAAAGTCCAGCTGGTATTTGTGGTTGTGTCGGGCGATGTGAGATATTGTGATGGCACCGGCCAAGTCCATTATGGTGTCGACCATTGTTTTGCCCTTATTTTCCTCTTCCAGATTGGCCTTGGTTGAGACGTTTGGAGCATGACTTTGTGGCATGGCTCCCGCCCTTTGTGGCACATTACTTTGTTATTGGTTCCGGTACCGGGGATTTCTCTTCAGCTTTCATGCAATTATGAAGATGTTGATGGTTGATTATTGAAGCTGCGCAGCGACCTTTATTTGGTTTATCAGTTTGGGAAAACCTTGGCTATATCCTTTGTTACGTGTTTATTTCCGCTGCTATCTGATATATGATAATTGCTATGTGTTATGTGATTTATTATGGATTATTGCATCATAGCATGTCATGTAGTTGCATTAGTAACTTATTGAGATTTATCTCACCCCCTTTCTTTTATCTTTGTTTTTCCTTAACCCCCCCAGGTGCTAAGGATTAGTCTCACCGATCACGAGAAAGAGGATGTCGAGTGTGGATACATTCTTTTGGGGAAAGTTGTTATAGGTTGGTTTACATTATATAAATGTGTAACCTTTTTGGGATAGTTGTACCAAACAATGACGTCATTAAGAATTGTATATTTATATTCTGTTGGGCATAAACTTGTGGAAGTTTATGATAGTTGTATTTGGTTATTGTAAAACTTTGGATCATCATCTTTTGGTATCAAATGAAATTTTTAACTTCGGTATTTCACAGTTTTGGTTTTAAGTCGACGTCCAGATCGCGGTCTCGGGCCCGCGGGGTTCGGGGTCGCGACAAACACTTATAACTTTACTAAGGCTACAAAATCAGTCTCAAAATAACTTTAACACCACTTTGAACCCAACCAAACCAACATACCAAATACTCCCTTTGTCCCAAAATTATAAGTATCACAAATATCATTCAAATCACAAAATTAACAAGGACAAGTATCAAGTATAACATATATGACCATTTTAATATTTAAAGGGGAATTAGTAACTTGCCTATTTCCGGAAAAAGTACCGAGGAAATATATTTTGTTCGGGTAGAAATGACCTACTCAACGCCCTGATCATTTTTATATAATTAGTTTTTAAAACGGAGAAGTAAATAAAAAGAATTAAATCGAAATAGGTTGAACTTACCTTTTTCTTCTTAACCTAGGAAGAAACGTAAAAAAGTTGCAGAGCATACTCAGTACACAGAGGGAGAAGAGATGGGAGGATAAACATTTTTTATAAAAATCTTCACCCAATTTTCCAACTTTGGTCACCCAAGTTTCGTTTTTAACACTTAAGCCCCTGAAGTTATAATTTCACAAAGGACCCTAAAGTTTCAACTTAATCATTTAACTCCTTTAACCTTTATTACTACTAACTAAATAAATAACACAAATAATCAAGTAAGATGTGCAAATCATAAAATATGATGCAACACATAAAATACACACATAATATCAAATTAAAATCCCCAAAAATATAAAATAAATAGGGACGGGTTTTGGGGTCGTTACAATCACTCCACCTTAAAGAAAATTCGTTCCAAATTTTAGGATAACTTACCAAACGAATCAAACAACCAAGGATATTTCCTCTCCATTTCATCCCGAAGCTCCCAAGTTGATTCTTCCACATTATGGTTCCTCCACACAATTCTAACAAGAGGAATACTTTTATTTCTCAATTCATGAACTTTAGAATCAATCACCTGAACTGGATGATTCTCTTAAGACCTACTCGATTCAATATCCTCTAAACTTTAGACATACTTGAGAAGAATCATAAACAGATTTGCGTAGCATCGACACATGGAACACATTATAAATCTTGTCAAGAGAAGGAATACAAGCCCGATCTCGAACTCTTCCCCATATCTCAAAAGAATTGATATATTAAGCAAACTCCACGAGAAGTAAATGTATATCCCACGAATTCTAAGAATCAACTGAACAAGTTCTCATCATGCCCTCAAGAATCTGAATGGTTCTTCCTAACTGACTATCTGTCTGAGGATAAAAAGTCGTTCTAAATCCCAATTTTGAATTCAAAGCCTTCTGAATTGCTTACTAAAATCAAGATGTAAATACGCAACCCATATCTAATACCATGCTCGTAGGCATCCCATGAATTCAAACTATCTTCTGAACAAATAAGTAACAACTGGAATTAACATTTATACCCACAAAATAGATAAGGTGAGGAAACTTGGTAACCAATCCGCTATCAATCAACATCATTGTTCTCAACTATTCAGTGTAACTACTTCAATGAAACCTTTCGCAATAGATTCATATCCACTCAGAAATCTCAAAGGCTTGTCACAAACCAACTGATCACTGATATTCTACTTCCAGATTATTCGCAGCTCAAGGACTTAGTTGAATGCTTAGAATTTCTCGTGTCAAACAAATCAAATGTAACTCTTCAAATTTATCTCAATACTCTACATTTACTTCGATTCATAATTAAATTGGTCTTGTGTATCTCTTCAAGTACCTGTAGTTGAATTCCGTTATGCATGTTGGTTCCACTAAGTGTCGACTACATACTCTGCTACAAAAGTTAAAGTTCCATCACTAGCAACGAACAAAATCTTGTTGTCTATCATCGTTCATTCCACTAGTAATTTTCTATAGTTGAAATCATTCAATAGAGTAGAAACTTAAAGCTTTAACAATCGCAAAATCATCACATGTCTCGACTCATAAGGACTCCAAGATGTCAATTCCTCTAACCTTCCCCCATTTAGTGTTATCAAACATGAACTATAAGTCAAGGAATCCTCTAATATATTTGTCTTTCCTGAATGATATAACATAATACTCTACTTGCATTGACTCAAGTGTAGTTCTCCTGAAGAAAACGATTACTTCAACTCTCATGGTCGGTAGACACTTCAAATATGGCTCTATAAAAGTCATTTACTAATGCAATTAATGTATAATCGAAATCAACCTCAAGTTATGGTGAGGATAACTTTGTTCATAAGGAATCAATCTTCTCGAAGCATACATAACTGCCATACAATTCTGAATGGATAAACATCTC
Source organism: Campanula takesimana (assembly GCA_026119855.1). NCBI lineage: Eukaryota > Viridiplantae > Streptophyta > Magnoliopsida > Asterales > Campanulaceae > Campanula > Campanula takesimana. The sequence goes on along the minus strand of JAOWBW010000810.1, from coordinate 576,590 downwards.
AATCACTCTTCGAGGCATCACCATGAATAATGAGTTGATTAGATCTACTATAATGGTAAAACTCGACATATCCACTAGAAAATAGTAACACTGATCATATCCTCTAGATAGCTGTAATACTAGTCAAATCCATTAAGCAATATCAATACTGAAGTTATCATCAACTCTCGTTTCCACAATTAAAAACTCGTTTCACTCTTACCAATCCATCGAGAAAGTGTATATTTCTATGTCATATAGTTAACGGTGTATCTACCTTAGAAATTCATCAATGAATCTCTAACCATATGCCAATCTCAACAAGTTACATACCTCTGCTACTGAAGTAGGATTTTTCCAATTACTGTTGTTTCCATATTTAAAGAATCAATAGCCATGCCTGAATTGAAACTTCCTCAAAATAATATATCCTCTAATAAGAAGACATAATGCCTTGATTTCACAACTGTTGCCTCTCACAAAGCAATCCAATTACAGCTACAGATACAACTCAGCATATCCAACAATACCACTGAAGTAGTTGTTAATTCAAACGCTATGTCCACAATTTATGATGCCCATACTTGGTATGAAAAGTCGTCTTTGAAATATACCCATCTCAAATTTTCAACTGATAATAATCACTTCAAGTCAAACACTGAATAAACCACTGATCTCTGAAGTTGATAAAATATATCACCCATATAAGATAACAAGTAATGATTCGCTATAGTCACCTGGTTGAGCTTTTTGTATTTAATATGCACTCGTAAAGTACTATATCTTTTTATACTAAACAATACCGATACATCCCACGTAGATATACTAAACGTGATGAATCCCTTGTCAAGAAATATCTCAATCTGAATCTTCTACTCCTTTAACTCAACCGATGTTATAGGTATATTAAACTAGATATTAGCACTGTAGAATTGTACTGTAATAACTCAATATAACCCAATTTTTTCCTCAAGTAACATGTACTAGTTAATAAAGAATATATCTGAGATCTCACAAAGAAAGGATCAATCCTCCAATTTAAATGTAGACGTTCTACTACCAACCACATAAGCTAAATACCCGGCACAACCTTCTGATAACAATTTTCAGACTTTAATGCATAAATAACATGAATGCCCAACACATATATCTACCATGCTTAATTAAAGCACACTAACATATAAAACTCCACCATAATAATATCAAAATCTTGCTATGGCAAAATAACTAAACCAGCAAGTAAAACATGCTCATAAATTTGCACATCACAAGTGCGCAACACTCTATCAATCACCAAACACTCCCCCTTAGTATAGACACCTCTAACACATAAGGTAGAGACTCAGAAGACAAATGCAACAGAGAAGCAAAATGCACAGACACATAAGAATGCAAAGAACCAGGGTCTATAAGTGCTCGTGCTCTCAAACTAGACACAGAAATCATACCTCCAATCACATTAGCAGAATCGGAGATATGTTGTTGATTGATGGCAATATCACGATCCTGCACATTAAGTTTCCCTGAAGAATCCCTCTTCTGGCCCTGAGAAGACCTGATAACACTTCCCAATGCCTTATTCTTCATTCTTGGACAATCCTTTTGAAAATGTCCCAACTGACCACATCTCATACATTTACCTTGCTTCTTCCAACATTTCTCCTCTAAGTGTCCTTCCCTCCAACAATAACTACATACTCGTTTAACTTGACTTCTGATTTTCTGTGGTCCTTGAGAAGATCCTCTAAGTTGCGAAGATGTACCCTGAGATCCTCTATTATCACCATACTGATGTTGTGGTTTTGGCTGTCCTCCTTGTCTTGTCACATCTGAAGCTTAAACCTTGCTTTTACGCTCAACTATGTCGTTAATTGCTTTCATTGTAGTTTCAAACATACCTTAGAACATCATTCGAACCTCTTCTCTAACATTACCCTGCCCTGATGGCCCAGACTGATCTCTTTCTGTCCCAACCATTTCAATAAGTACCTACATAAAACCCTCAACGTTACTCATTCTCTACACAACTACCCTCTTAGGTCACATAGTCATTCTAGACCATCTACAACCTATCTCTGATACCAACTATCGCGCCCCAGACCCATGGTCCTACTTGGCCCCACGCTCGGGACACGATTGGAAGACGTTATAAAACACTTTTAGAAAATTTTTCGAAATGTACTTTCATAAAGTTTAACAAAATCCACACTCAAAGTTCAAAAGACTTCATTTAACTTTCAAACAAACTCTTTCACAAACGAAAGTACTTAGCCCGAAGGCTTACAAACTTTTATACAAATATACATACACCAACATTATCCAAAATAATGGTGTTACAAAATGATGAAGTCACGGAAACTCTACCCAAAAGGTATTACATCTATGTAATGTAGCCTTTACAAAACAAATCCCAACTCTTACCACTGTAACGTCCTCCAGTGCAAAAGTGTCCTATCCCATGGACTCGCCTTTATCTAAAACAGTAAACAAATAAGGGGTGAGAATGAATCTCAGTAAGCTACTAAAATGCAACTACGTTTCATTCTAAAATGATAAGTATAACAAACAATATCATAAGCATCATATAGCACATAGCATGAGAGGCAAATCCAACTCATTATACCACACATACAACGATGTAACACTCACAAGGATACTTAGTCAAGGTTTACCGAAAGAACATAACCGTCGATACTTAGCCAAGGTTTACCAAAAGAGCATAACCGTCTGGGAATACCATTTAAGAAAACCATCTGAGAAAATCATCTGAGTAGCATAAATAGCTGAAGCCGGGATCCCGAAAACCAAACCATAACCATAAGAACCAAAGTAACAACGGGGGAAATATGACACAAAGTCATAACCCAAATGCTCACTCGAGGGAGCTAACTCATCCCATCCAAGGCCAATTTGGACTGGGGAAAAAGGTCCTGTGGAAAAGCCTTATAGTAAACTTGGCTATGTGCCACTATAATTCTTTCCACCTCCACTCGATTACGAAAAAGGTCCAGTGGAAAAGCCTTATAGTGAACTTGACTGTGTGCCACTATAATCCTTTCCACCTCCACTCGATAACACAAAACCAGCTGGACTTTCAAACAAAGCACTGTAATAAATACTTGCTTAAACAACAACCGGGGCAATGATTCCAAAGTAGGGAACCAAGCCAAACACATCACAAAGATGAACCAATCCAAACCACATCAAAGGATGTTCAACTATATCCAATTAACATTCAGTCAAATTCCACAACACATATGTTCACAAAGGAACTGATTTCAAACACTAAAGTGTTCCACAACAACCCTCTAGGTACTCTAGGATATCACCTAAGACCTAGACCAAGATTGAACTCTAAATCACTTGGATTGGAACAACTCAACATTTCAGTACTTATGGGCGGTCGCCCAACCAGACTGGGCGGTCGCCCAAAATACCCTGTTCCATACCAAACCTTTCAGATAGCATGGGCGGTCGCCCAACCCCTTTCTGGACGGTCGCCCAAAAACTTGACAGGCCCAAACTTTTCTAATTTTACTCCCTTCGTTTCACCGTCCTAAAAGTACTACACATTAACACTTATAACTTTACTAAGGCTACAAAAACAGTCTCAAAATAACTTTAACACCACTTTGAACCCAACCAAACCAACATACCAAATACTCCCTTTGTCTCAAAATTACAAGTATCACAAATATCATTCAAATCACAAAATTAACAAGTACAAGTATCAAGTATAACATATATGACCATTTTAATATTTAAAGGGGAATTAGTAACTTACCTATTTCTGGAAAAAGTATCGAGGAAATATGTTTTGTTCGGGTAGAAATGACCTACTCAACGCCCTGATCATTTTTATATAATTAGTTTTTAAAACGGAGAAGTAAATAAAAAGAATTAAATCGAAATAGGTTGAACTTACCTTTTTCTTCTTAACTTAGGAAGAAACGTAGAAAAGTTGCAGAGCATACTCAGTACATAGAGGGAGAAGAGATGGGAGGATAAACATGATTTATAAAAATCTGACTGTCAGGCTGGATGCCTCGTACGAGACATCCATGTCTCATACGAGACATCCTCCCTTTTCTGTGATTTTGCCGTGTTTGTCAACCCAATCTCATAAAAGCCGACTTGTTGGGACCACAGCCTGGATTTGACACAGTTTCTGCACTCTAGGTCCGTCCGATCAACAAGGTAGCTCCATAATCCCGACACAATGCCTGCTCGCACAGAAATGTCTCTCCGGGAAATCTCCCAAAGTCTGCACTTCAAGATGGAAGCCACCGGAGGTTGGAAGGAGGGTCTACCCAATGGAGAGGCCCCAAAAATTAATATCATCAGGAGTTTTGCTTCAGAGGGCTCGACTATGCCTCTTATTATGCTCATGACCAGGTCAAAAAGCGTAACGAGCAAAGCGAAAAAGACTGGGCTGAGATCGAGAAGATGATCGACGGCAGTAAGCTTGAGATATTACAAGCCGAATACAATGAAATGAATAAATGGTACAATGCCGCTGTCAAGAAAGCTCAAGATTTGGAATACAACCAAGAGAAGGTCATCAATGATGAGGTGGGTAACTGCATCAGCCTGCTTTATCAATACCTAAAGAACCAAATGGAGGAGGAACATAATCATCACCTCAATGTCATGAGGGACCATTACGAGAGCATCATACAAAGCCTCCAACCCAAGCCACTTAGAGCTTACACTGATTTAAGCCAAATCCAACTCGGTTGAGTGTTTCGCGAGCTCGAAAGGGAAGGAAAGCTCACACCAATGAAAGGGTACAAACCCAAATATGAGGGGGCCGGAAAGGCCTTGCACCTGTATTGCTACTACCATCAGTGCCGCGTTCATCACACCGACAAATGCAACAATCTGAGAGATAAGATCCAAGATCTTATAGACCAAGGCACTCTTCAAATAATAGGCAATGGAATCGGTCTCGTGTTGAAGAATGAAGGATCCAAATCCCACGCTCCTGTTCCGCTTCATTAGTCAAAAATTTATTAGACTAGTTTTTTCCTTTCCAGAATAGTTTGCTTCTTTTTATTTATTTCTCTTAATTAGACTAGACTAGTTGTTTAGAATAAAAAGGGGTCCTACTCACCTGAGAAACATTGTGGGTGAGAGCACGCCCTCCTATCTATTTTTTAACCCTTTCTTTTAGTAATAGTGATTCATCTTTTAAAGATTTATACTTTGTCGTCTTGAATCCAAAAGCAAAGTAGCGTAGAGATGGTAGAAGTACACAACAAAAATGAATATTCTAAGGCGATTCCATTCTCTAGAACACGCCCAGTACTTAACATGATGCTAAGAGAAGGATACTTCCCCGGTCTCGGACTTGGCAAGAATTTATAAGGGATCAAAGAACCACCTGTCGTTCTATACCCCCCTGAATATGGTCTAGGATATGAGTCACCACTCAAGGGAATCCCTAAGGAAGAAAGGGACTGGACCTCACACATAATGCCACTAGCACCGCCCTATCGAAAGACTCTAAACGGGTATTTTGTACGCAAGGGGAAAACTTGCCATACTTCATATTCCCTGAACCATGGATTGACTATAAGGGGAAATGCCAACCGGGCTTTGAAATCTTTAGTGACTATGATCCGTACTCACTTGAAACAGAACCGATTCAATTCTCGTGGCTACCTCGAGAATTAGGGGGTACCAAGGCCGAAGCATGCAGTGAGTCGGAATTTGTGTTGGGAGAAGACCTACTGCGCCAATTTCTCAACCTTTGCAAGCTAGAGGACACTCAGATTAATGCCATAGACAAGGGGGACGCTCCGGAACAAGACTACACCAAGCTCATCAAGAAAAGTGACGAGTCTATCCAGAACTGGTACACAACTGGGGGACCCATAGCAAGTGAAGACTTCCTGATCAAAGAGTTAGGATGTACTCCCCATCCCTATAGGGAAAGAAAATTTGTAACTCTTACCTTAGAGTCGGATACCGCTACCGATGTGCTCACCCAAGAGGACTTGGATACCATCGCGGAACGTGTATTCCCTTACTTTCTTAATGAAAACATAGATCTTTCCGAGTATCCTGAGATTGCTAGCGTCATAAATGATGAATTAACTAATAACTCTAACAAAATAGATAATAATGAGTCATATGACGAGATAGATCAAGAAAATGAACAAATCTTAAAAGAAATAAATAAGCAAGTGGGTTATCATGGCGGAAATGGTCCTATTGACGCCGAAGAAATGCAAATAGTTAATCTGGGGACGGACGATGATCCGAAAGAGACCAAGATTGGCAGTTTCTTCAAAGGTGAAGACCGACAAGCCCTCACAGTGCTTCTCCGAGAATTCGTAGATGTGTTCGCTTGGTCCTACAAAGATATGCTGGGGTTAGCCAATTTGATTATTTAGCATAAGATACCGCTGCTTCCCGATTCGAAGCCAGTCAAGCAGAAACTCCGCAGAATTAAACCCGAGTAGTTGGTACAAGTCAAGCAAGAGATAGAGAAAATCCTGAGTGTTGGGTTTATCAAAGTGATAGAGTATCCAACCTGGTTGGCTGATACTGTGTAGGTTTCCAAGGCAAATGGAAAGGTCCGCGTCTGCGTAGATTTTCGTGACCTCAACAGAGCATCTCCAAAAGATGATTTTCCTCTCCCTAACATAGACATGCTCATTGACAATACCGCAAATATGAAGTCTGCTCATTCGTAGATGGATTCGCAGGGTACAACCAGATCCTTATGGCCGAGGAGGACCAACACAAAACAACGTTTACCACACCTTGGGGCACGTTCTGTTATACAGTCATGCCATTTGGACTAAAAAATGGCAGAGCCACGTACCAGAGAGCTGTAACTGCACTGTTCCATGACATGATACATAAAGATATGGAAGTGTACGTCGATGATATGATCATACACTCGAAAGGCTCTGATGGGCAGCACTTTGTTGACCTCAGAAAGTTCTTTGAAAGGTTGAGACACTACAAGATGAGACATAATCCGGCCAAGTGCACGTTGGGGTGGTAAAAGGAAAGGTCCTTGGGTACATGGTCACCGAGCGTGGTATAGAAGCGGATTCCGGTAAGATCAAGGCCATCATTGACATGCCTCCACCTAAGACGCAGAAAGAAGTAAAGGGATTCATGGGTCGCCTTCAGTACATTAGTCGTTTCATTAATCAGCTCACGACGATGTGCGAGCCTATTTTTAAGCTCCTCAAAAAGAATGCATCCCTAGAATGGACCGAAGAATGCCAAGAAGCCTTCGAAAAAGTCAAAGAATACTTGGTAAATCCGCCAGTATTGCTCCCACCGCATAAAGAGAAACCGTTGACCTTGTACCTCACAGTCAATGATACTGCATTAGGGGCTATCCTAGCACAAGAGCAACCCGATTCGAAGAAAGAGAATGCCGTATACTTTGTCAGCCGTCGCTTCCAAGGGGCTGAATTGAATTACTCTGCATTAGAAAAGTCGTGTGTTGCACTGGTATGGGTAGCTGAGAGACTAAAGCCATACATGGAAGCGTTTCCTGTGCAACTAATTGCCCGAATGGACCTAATGAAGTACTTCTTCGAGAAGTCGCAAGTATCCTCTAGAATAGCCAAGTGGTACTTCATGCTCGTGGGGTATGATATCACTTACATCACACAGAAATCCGTGAGAGGAAGAGTATTTGCTGATCATTTAGCTGAATTTCCATGTGATGAAGCGAATGGGGAAGACCCGCGATTCCTTGACGAGGACATCTTAGCAATAGTAGAAAATAAGTGGCAATTATTTTTCGATGGCACAGCCAATAAACGGGGGTACGACATTGGCATGCTACTGGTAGATCCCTCAGATTTCTACACTCTACTCGTAATCCGCCTTGACTTTGAGGCCACTAACAATGTTGCCGAGTACGAAGCTTGCATAGCGGGGCTTGAAGCAGCCTTAGAAAGAAATGTGACCAAACTAGAAGTGTACGGAGATTCACAACTTATAATCTATCAGTCACTCAAGAAGTGGAAGGTACAAGATCCTACACTCCAAAAATATAACGACCATCTCCAAGACTTGGTCAAACAGTTCAAAGAAGTCACTTTCTACTATCTTCCTAGAGATAAGAACCGCTTAGCAGACTCGCTAGCCATGCTAGCGTCACTAGTGGAGATTCCCTAATGGACTGAGGTCAAAACCTTCAAAGTCGCGAGACGAACGACTCCTGCTTATCACTCGATCATAGACTTGCATGACTGCAAAGAGGCATGTGACTCTGTTTCTATAAATACTTTAGACGATAAGCCTTGGTATTATGATGTATGGCGTTTCCTCCTAGACAGAACATTCCCATCAGACACGTCACCTAAAACAAAGATAGCTCTCAAACGGTTTGCCACCCCATTCGTTATCATAGGTGATCGCCTCTACAAGAAACATCACAAGCAGTGTCTACTGTAGACGATGAGCACGAAGCCACAGAAATCATGGACCAAGTCCATCAAGGAGTCTGTGGAACCCACATGAATGGCAACATGCTAGCAAAGAAAGTTATCCGACTAGGGTACTATTGGGCTACAATGGAAGCCGACTGCACCGAGATGGTTAAGAGATGCACAAGTGTCAGATACATGCTAACTTGCAACACGCACCACCGTCCGTGTTATACCCTATGACATCTCCTTGGCCGTTTTCTACGTAGGGAATAGACGTCATTGGCAAAGTCTCACCAACAGGTCATAATGGACATTCATTCGTGTTAGTCGCTGTTGATTACTTCACCAAGTGGATCGAGGCTCAATCCTACAAAGTCTTAAATGCCAAGAAGGTGGCTGAATTCATTAAGACCAACATCATATGCCGATATGGGGTACCTCATGAGATGATATCAGACAATGGCATGCACTTTGAAAAAGAATGTGACCAACTACTTGCGGAATACAAGATAGAAAGGCATCGGTCGTCACCGTACTGACCACAAACCAATAGAGCAGTCGAAGCTGCTAACAAAACCATAGAGACCATTATCAGGAAAATGGCTAAGACTGGCAGAGACTGGTCCGACAAGCTACCTTTTGCACTCTGGGGCTACCGTACTTCAATCCGTACCACCACCGGTGAAAGTCCATACGCCCTAGCCTATGAGATGGAAGCAGTGTTACCAAATGAATTAGAAGTACCATCACTAAGGGTTCTCCTAGAAAACCAAGTGAATGAAGTCGCATGGTTGAATAGCCGTTACGAATAACTAGCCTTGCTAGATGAACGACGACTTCGAGCCGCCGAGCATATCTAAGCATATCAATGGAGAATGGCTCGAGCATTCAATAAGAAAGTCAAATCCAGAAACATCAAAGAAGGGAACCTTGTTCTACGCGAACATCGTCCTGGACCATTCAACCCTATGGGAAAGTGGGGACCAAGATGGATAGGCCCTTACATAGTTAATTCTCCGGAGGAGCGGTACAACTCGTAGACCTAGATGGAGATCAACTGCCGAAGCCCGTCAACATGGACAAGCTGAAGAAGTACTACTCGTAGCTCCGTCCCCTATTTCAAAAATAATATGATAATAAAGGCACGAGAAAAGAAGCCCGCTAGATTGAAAACCTGAAAGGGCGGTCTAGGCAATAATCAGGGTGTGCATAAAAAAAAAAAAGGGGACAGTCTCATGTCAGTCAGCAGACATATTTTTCTCTTTCTTTAACAAGAAATACGATGACATGAGCTCCTTATTTAATTGATGTAAAAGGAGAACGTAGGAAGCCTTTTGGTCCGGTCTATTCAATAAATAAAATCAAAATCTTGTCTTCTTATTAATTGAATGCATTTCAAGAAAGCAATAGGAAAATTTCTAACATTGAATACCAACTTGTAAAAGAAAATAAATAAAATACTAAAAATCTAAACATTGGTCTATCTAGGCAATCTCTCGAAACCGGGAGGAACATCAAGTCTACTGAACACAGAGGGAGTCAATCTTGCAAACACATGAGGCCTATCTAGAGCTTGAAATTTACCGGGAAGTCCATTTGCCCTCTTCTCGTAAAATTCACTATCCAGGAAGTCTTGAGTGGCATCTACACTGATATTAGAAGGATCCTCCTTAGCTTCCTTCTTCCTCAAATTCAAGCTAGGCTCGAATTGGTCCCCCAACAGAGAGTGGCGAATCTCATCAATACCCTCAACACTGGGATGGAGTTCTTTCAGGAACCAATCCAAATATTTATCCGACAAATAGGTGCTCCCTTCGCCATGACGAAGATTGGTCCAACGATCCATAGTAGTGCCTTGCCCCCAAGCGTGAACCAAGCTCTAGAGAACTCTGAGTCCATGAAAGAAATGTCTTGAGGCTGCCCCCTAACACGAAAGTGTCCTGCTGTTGACCAAATTTTCGCATCACCCTTCGAGCAAAGTAAAAAGCGGAATCTCTCAAACCCGGAAGGACGAGCCTGTCGTATCCTAGGGTATTAGCTATGAACCGCTTCACCTTCCAAAAGGATGGGCACTAAGAAATATCATCAGTCTCCGCTATGGCAAAAAGATGGGCCTACTCCTTAATGCTGAGACCCTTCACAAATAGTCTCCGCCTATGGAAAGTATAAGGAGAATACTCGATCGGAGAGTCCAACAGTTTAAAATGTTCTCTAAGACAAATAGTTAACAATAATGGACTTCCCCGAGTCATAGAGTCGGTTCGGTGTAGCTCATCAAGACCATGAAGGGTCTCCCCTAAGATAACAGGAACAATGTTGAAGGTCCGTACTCTAGCTTGCAAAATGATATCCACAAGCTCCGTGTCCGCCATGCCACACTTGCTCATAAAAAGCACGCTTCGGAATAAGCACAATACCAAGAGGCAACATTGGGAATCCACTCCGTGACCACGAGTCACCCGACCTTTAAATCTCCAAGGCAAAGAGTGGAGATCAACATGGCGGTTATAAATATAACTCTGCGCCTCAGAAAGGCCTATACTCAATAAATCCCTGAAAGACTCCGCCGATACCTTGTCATACTTGGGTACCGCAATCACCCCTGTCAATGGCATATCCAGGATAGCCGCCATCTCCTCTACAGTGAGGACCATCTCATTAAGTGAAAAATTGAAGAGATGAGTTGAAGGATCCCAAAAGCATGCAACTCCCTTTAAAAGGTCCCAATCCGGTTTTAGGTTCTTCAAGGTGAAAAAACTCTTAAAACCAAACATCTCTATGAATTTTCCTTGACGAGCCTTGTCAAACGAGCGAAAGAACGTTGCTAAGTCCTTCTTATAGCGTTCCACTAATTCCAAGTCCATGGAGAACTCATGAACAATTATTGATGAAGGCACGAATTTGCTTGGGGCCATTGGGAGTAAAAGGTTGAGAATTTTACTCCAAAAGAAAGGTTACCAGAACTGATTTAAGGTTGCATGGTATTCTAGGACGGACTAGAGGTGTTTATATACAAGTTTGGACACCAAATCCTCGAGGAAAAAGGAGAGATAGCTGCAGATTCATAGGATGACTCGTACGAGACATCAATGTCTCGTACCAGGCATCTCCCCAGATCTGACAGTGAAATTCTGCTCGAATCCCAGGTTGTCCAATGAGTCAAAACATGCCTCAAACACCTCAGAAATGCACGTAAAACAATTCATACATCACATACAAATGACCCAACACGAATCCATCTCATAAAAATACCCCTCGGTTGACCAACCGGATGCGAATCAATTCATTACACAGTCAGAAATAAAAACTAAAATTAACAAAAGTATTGTGTGTTAGAGTTAGGAGTTAACTGTTGCATAGGTACAAACCAAAGAAAGAGAAATTGTCTTCGCCTACGCCAAGGCAATAAGTACATCAACCAAATAAAAAAGGGGACAAGGGGATCCTATCTACTCTAGCATCAAGAAGAAAAGAGACGTCGCCACTGCCACGTGATCACTCATCAGTCCGAGGTCTCTTCCCGCAAGAAACCGACTCTGTTGTCTGGCGAGCCAATCGGTCTAAGAGTCCCATGGTCTCTCTCTTTACCCTCTTGGCATAGGCCATGAACTGGGCGAGCCGTCCCGCGACCTCTCTATACTCAGCAATAGGCACTTGTTGAGAAGAAACAAATAGAGATATCAAAATCATCAGATAAATGATAAACAGATAAATGAAATGGCAGAATGACGGAAATGATGGAAGAAGGGTCATAAACCATACCATGGTCATGTGAGCAGGAGGTACGAGTCCCTCAGGCATATCGTACTAGGCGGGAAGGTCCTCGGTGCTCTCTATTCCCTCAGCCATGCTGTAGGTAAATGAAGCCGGTCCGAGCTGCAGACCGAAAGGGACATGAATAAACCCCTGGAACTGAGCCTAATCACCCTCCTGAATCAACCGAGGCATGAGACGAGAAAGAATGTCCTGATAATCAGCCTCAAGATGCATGTGGTCAAAGGCGTCCTGACCGATAATAAGCTCCTCTATCCCCTCATCCTTAATGGCATAAGAGTTAAACATATAAGCCGGTGGATCCAGGGGGACGATGAGATCTAACCTACCACCATTATGCTGACGAGAGACTCGCTCTCCCAAGTAAAAACATCCCCCACCGAGGCCGATCATTAGTAGTCTCATACCAGCATACCCGTAAGCCTGATGAATCTCTAAACTCCTCCAAAGAAAGAGAGCAATGTCAACACCGGGAACGACGGTCTGCTCATCAAGGTACCGCCTCATCTCCTCTATAGGCAAGTCCGCCCCCTCAGCCTGCTCATCATGGGTATCCCGATTGGCCCTACGCCACCTCAATGAGTCCGGAAACATGGAAGCATTATCCCGGAGGTTAAAATTGAAAAGTCCCAACATGGTATAACCCCAAGCCTGCAAATAGGGGAAACATAGAAAATGTCAACATACAATGGCTAAATAAGAATGCTACCAAAACTTAAAGTAAACTGGGGCTGAAGTAAAGGAGGAATACAGAAGAAGATGAGTATTATACCTCCCAAGCATGGCTGTAGAGCCACCCAAGCCAGCGTTCGCCCGATCCCGCGAACTCTCATCCATAGCCACGTAACAGTGAGCCAAGCCCGCTAGACCCCAACTAGCATCGGTCACATGCTGAATGTCCCTCAACACGCTCAAAAGAGTAAATAAAGCAGTTGACGAATGATTAGCAAAAAGCATCTTAGAGAAGGCCCACCATAGAAAACCTTGGACAACTACAATACGGGTGCCGAGATGACCCATCTGACCGATATTAGTAGCGGCGTAAGCATCAACCTTATCCCTCAAGGCCTTGAGAAGGATGCCCCTACCTTAGGTGCGTACTGTGAAGCCCAACAGCTGTCTTATATCATCACTACTAGGGAGGAAATCAGGATCCACCTCGATCGGCTCACCGGCGATAGAAATCCCGGTAATAGCATGAAAATCAGTAGGGGTCATGGTAACCTCACCCCACCGCATATGCATAGTATGGGTACTATCCCACCAACGCTCCCTGATGACCTAGAGCATATGGGTGTTTCTCCTCTCACCCACCAAGCCGTCAAAGAAAGGCCTAAGTCCCATATTCTCAATCTCGTCTTGTAATTCAGCATCTAGAGTTGCTCACCTCTCGGCAACTGCCCACACACTGCCCCTACAGTTGTTAATCACTCTGAATGACTACAAGCAACAAAGACAAAAGAGACGAATGTCAGAAAAGCGGTAAAATCCTCATTTAAGCATTTACCTGAAAAATCGCAGAATTGCCAAGAACAACAGTCGAAATCATGTACTACTATACTACAATGATTTTCAACATCAACAAGGTCAAAATCCCATCGGCCATGCATGATAAACCCTAGCGGCGATAATTCTAGGCAAAAATTGACAAAAGTCGAACTGCGAAGGCACCCAATTGAGACATGCAACAACGAAAATGACATGGAAACTCAGTCAAAGGAAGAAATCCTTACCCGCCTAGTCCGAACGGCGTGAGAAACGTGGTCCTAAAGGAACGGGCACAACTCATCCGTCTCCCACCTCTTTCCTTTCATGTGCCTACCAAAGAGATGTTCTTTGTGGGATCGATTAGCACCGGCCATCAGAAAGGGTTGGGAATCACTAGAGCTTGGTGAAAATGAAGATTTTTGAGAAAGAAAATCGCCTAGGGTTGAGAACTCTCGCAAATGAAATAAGAAAAGTGATTTGAAAATCCACTTTCAGCACCTGATATGCGCCTGTTCTGCGCAAAATCAGGGATGACTCCTACGAGGCATCTATCCCTCGTACGAGGTATCCTCAGAAAAATCTCAAAAAAATCTCAGAAAACCCTATTTTCTTGAGAAATTCTAGAAAAGCCCTGCTTTTAAACAGAAATGTCAGGAAAAGCCCTGCTTTTAACAGAAAGGTCAGAAAAAGCCATGCTTTAGACTGAAAGGTCGAATCTGAACCCCGTTCAATACGGAACATTGAGTCGTCAACAAAAGAATATTTTCAGAATTGGAACAAGCAAAGTTGTTTCTCAGTACGAATCTATTCTCACCGCACATCCAAGATCATGGGTGAGCAACAAAATCTACATCAGCAAACTCTAAATCCAATGACTGTCATCGAGACGTATGTTAATGGCACAGGATTTACAACCGGGTATCTCACGACTGTTATCAAGACGTAAGTTAATAACACAGGATCCCACCATTTAGAGTCCCATAATTTCCATCGAGACGTATGTTAATGGCATAAGATTCATTTTTCCAATGAAAAGGAAGTCGCGTTGGAAGGAGAAGACAAGTCTGAGTAATTGGTGTCTCCACATTCAGTGATCCCATAATTGTTATCAAGGCATATGGTAATAATATAGGATTCACACCCCTCAGAGTCCCATAATTGTCATCAAGGTGTATGCTAATGGCATAGGATTCATATTTTCAATGGAAAGGTAGTCGCGTTGAAAGGAGAAGACAGGTCCGAGTAATTGGTGTCTCCAAAACCTGGAATCCCATAATTGTTATCAAGGCGTATGCTAATAACATAGGATTCACCTCAGAACTGAAGACGGGTCGTCATCAACAACAGGGTATATTCAGAATTGGAGTCAAAGAGATTGATTCCTTAGTATGGATTGCAACTGGTGACGGTTCGTCATCAACAAGAGTTTGAAGTACCTTTTCTCCCAAAAAGAGTTGAATAACCGACAGCGCCGATGGATGGAATTGTTGAAGGATTATGATTGCACGATTTCTTATCACCCGGGAAAGGCGAATGTGGTAGCCGATGCGATTAGTAGAAAGTCTTATGTGGCTTCGATGATGGTTCGTAAATGGAAAATCCTTGAGGATGTTCGAGATTGGTCTCCTCGTGAATCGAGACATGGGGCTATTTTTGCGAATATTAGGGTGTCTCCGACCCTAATTCAGAGAATAAAGGAAGCTCAGAAAGAAGATCCCGAGTTGGTGAAGATAATGGGTAAATTGAAGGAAAAGAACTTCGAGGATTTTTCTTTGAGTTCGAGTGGAGTGTTGACTTTCCGTGGCTCTTTGTTTAAGGTGAGTCTCGTTAAAATTCGGGTCGAATTTTCTTTAAGGGGGAGTGAATGTCACGACCTGAAGTCTAGGCTCTATTTTATTAGTAATAAATAATTATTATTTATTTATTTGCTTGTTTATTTATTTAAATTATTATTTATTTAAATATTTATGTGTGCAATTTATGTGTTATAGTATTTATGTCTAGCATTTTAATTGAGTCATTTGGGTTAGTGTGGTATTGTTGGGTCTTAATTGTTAGTAGGGAGTGTTGTATTTGTGTGTAGTGTGAGAGAGGGGGCCTAAGTGTAACATTTTGAATTATTTTCCCCTACTCCCCTCTCCTCCCTCACCTTCTCCCTCACTCACTCCATCTTCTCCCAGCCATCTCTCTCTCTCTCTAGCATTGTGGGTAAGTTTCTTCCTCCTTACTTCTCTCTTCATTTTCTCCATCTTCCTCTCATCTTCTCTCATTTCTTAAAACGTGAACATTGTTTAGATCGTCGATAGGATCGCGTAGAATCAAAAAGATTTGAAATCCATCAACTTTGAGAAAATTCAAGTAAGTTACTTTTCCCCCATTTTGATGCTAAAATGTTCATATCATGTTTAGATAATGCTTAATGTGTTATATTTGAAGTTTGGTTGGGTTTTGGATTTATTGAGAATTTATTTTGGGTTTTGATCAAAAATGGTGAAATCTTGAATGTTGGGTTTGATTCTTGATTTTGGTTGTTAAATGTTGTTATAGGAGTCCTTTTAGGCTTATAAGTTGTTTTGGTACATTAGTATACTAGTTGGAATGTTGGATTTTTGTTGAAATGTGTTTTGGGTTTGAAAATGGAAGAACCCATGTTGTTCTTCCCGGTTTCTGGCAATTCAGATCATTGGGCGGCCGCACAAAATAGTCTGGGCGACCGCACATCTATCTGAAAGCTTTTGTTCTTGTTTTGAGGCTTTTTGGGCGACCGCACAGTCCACTTTGGGCGGCCGCACAGAACCTCTGAAAGCTTACATTTGTTAATTTTGTGTGATTGAAGAATGCGTTTTGATCCAAATCTTGGGTGTCCTTCTAGTTGACCTTAGTGATCATTGTAGTACACTTTGGTGATAGAATTGGGTCCTTTGTGATCAAGTTTGTGTTTGAAATTCATTAATTGTTAATTGAGACTTTGAAGCACCTTTATTGTGTATTGTTAGTTCATTTCATCTTCTTGGTGATTATTTGGCGTGATTCCCTACTTTGGAATCCTTTGTTGTTTATAGTGCTAGTATTTTATTACTTAGCCTTTACGTGAAAGTCCAGCTGGTATTTTGTGTGTGTTTGGGCGATGGGAAAGATTATAATGGTAAAGCCAAGTCCATTATAATGTTGACCATTGTTTTGCCCCCTTCTTTACCCTTTTCCAGATTGGCCTTGGAAGAGATAAGTTAGCGTTCCTTTGTGAATGTATCTAGCTAGCGGGCATGACTTTGTGTCATGGTCCTGGTCCTTTGTGACACTTTTATGGTTATTGGTTCCGGTACCGGGGTTTTCTCTTCGGCTTTCATGCTATTATGAAGATGATGATTGGTTGATTATTGAAGCTGCGCAGCGATCCTTTATTTGGATGTTCCGGTTTGGAAAACCTTGGCTATATCCTTTGTTATGTGTTTATTTCCACTGCTATCTGTTATGTGATAAATACTATGTGCTATGTGATATTTATTATTGCTTATCGTTTCGTGCATCATAGCATGTCATGTAGTTGCATTAGTAACTTATTGAGATTTATCTCACCCCTTTTCTTTTATCTTTGTTTTTCCTTAAACCCCCCCCAGGTGCTAAGGAATAGTCTCGCTGATCACGAGAAAGAGGACGTCGAGTGTGGATACATTCTTTTGGGGAAGGTTTTCATAGGTTGGTTTCCATTATGTAAATGTGTAACCATTTTGGGATAGTTGTACCAAACAATGACGTCACTAAGAATTGTATATTTGTATTTTGTTGGGCATAAACTTGTGGAAGTTTATGATAGTTGTATTTGGTTTTTATCAAACTTGGTTTTGTAAAACTTTGGATCATCACTTTTGGTATCAAACGGAATTTTTAACTTTGGTATTTTAGAGTTATTTGCTAGAGTCGACGTCCAGGTCGCGGTCTCGGGCCCGCGGGGTTCGGGGTCGCGACAGTTGTTAAATCTTGAGGTGATTAATTCATTGGAAAATGACTCGTACAAAGATGTCTTGACAAGTTCGAGATGAAGGCCAATAACCATAACGCACTAGGGCTAAACATATCTTCTTTCTTGCATGAGACCAGACCCGAAGGTTGCCTACGTTCCTCCAATGTAGAGGCTCAGGTCACCGTAGTTCTTATGGATGCTCTTTTCATCGCGAGGAATTGTTGCTTCGTCGTAATGGTTGTTGATGTAGCTTTGTCCTTTGTTGGTGGAATGATGATGATCTTGTATTTATTTGATTGAGGGGTATTTTTTTATATTTTTATATATTTTTTTTGTTCCCCCTTTAAAACTTTGCTTGATGTTGCTCCACCTTGTTTTGTTTCTTGGCTTCGTCGTTGATGTTGTTGCCTTCGATGCGATGTTTAGCCCCTAGGCGTTCAAGTGATAGCCTTCGTTCCAAAACTTGCTTAGACATCTTTTCATCATTTTGCCAAGAATTAAATTGAACAACTTGGAATAGTGTATGAGGACAAGAACGACTTTTATTTGATAAGACCGACTCAAACTTTAACATTAATGAGAAGGAAGAAAACTTAATGCACACATAAGAGGATTTTTTTTTAAAACTAGGTAGAGAAAGAGAAACGGAGATTGTTGTCATCGTCTTTGTAGTTGTAGTTCTCCCCATTTCGAACCCAAGTCATTCCTTGCTTCACGGTTGCTCTTCACCCACGGTAAATTCCCCATTATTGATCAAATCTTGGATGATGTTTAGGAGAGCGAAGCATCCCTCGGTAGTGTGGCCTCTATGCTTGTGGTAATTGCACCATTCACCAAATGCATGATTCTTTGGTATCATCTTCGGCTTGTACCCTTCCAAAGGCTTGACCTTTCCACTTTCCACCAAAGTTTCAAATGCTTCGACTTGGGTCATCCATAGGACAGGAGTGAAAACTCGCTTGTCAGTGGCACCTTTGTGGCTTTTGAGGGGATAGATATTTGAGCATGATTTACCGTTGACCTTTGCCTTGTTGTCGGTGAACTTTTGCAAACGGGCCTTAAGTTCGGAAAACTCTTCCTCGTGAATTATTTTCTCAAGAGAAAGACGGGCTTGCCACCAATCATCCTTGCGGCGGGCATTCTCGGAAAGTCTATCCATTTGTTTCCCCATGGCTCTCATTATGTCAAATAGCTTTTCGTTGGACACGGAAGAATACCCACCATTGTTGTTGTTTCCGTTCAAAGCCATTGGACCTATTGGGAGAACACGGTTGATCTTAGATTGGCCCATAAACACCTTTTGAGTAAAATAATTCAACCCACAAACAAGAAAAAAGACTCAACCACATAGAGGAAAATATTTTTTTTTATTTACAAAATTCGGAAGGACGTAGTCCTTTTTGGGGTTTCTAGAAAAATAGTGGAATCGTCACACTAGTATATAGACCTTCTCGCGGTCCCATATACTCATCGGATTCCACCACGCTTGTGATACCTATATGTGACGGGATTATACTAAATTAATGTCATAAAGCATACATGCAGGGACGGAGTTTTATTTCGTCCATAATAACCACTTGGGGACGGAGTTTTATCTCGTCCATAACAACCACTTGTTTCTTTTGGAAACGGCATGGATGATTTGATGATATTAGTTTAGGGAAATCTCGACACATGAAAACTGACTTGATCACGGAGTGTTAGAACCTAGACTAAGAATGTGTTGGCTTGTGATCGGTTAAAGAGAGGCTTAAAGGTCACCCCCTGCATGTAGTCATGAACTACACCACGGGTTGAGGTTTACCGCTTCGAGAGAGTCAAGGTCGGGTGGAGCTTTAAACTCTCTAGGACGGGCCTCAACAGGTTTGGGGTTACGAACTTATGCGACTCGATAGTGAGCAGTTGATAAGAATTTGTGCACGTAGTATGAGGTCCAACAAATTGACAAAACATTTTTTTATACAAAAGAAAGGCAAATAATCTCATATTTACAACTTTCGAATCACCCGTGTGACCGATAAAAATAAACAGAACATAAAAGAGGTTATGTGCAGGCCCAGTGCCCACACACAGTCATTCTGTCCATTCTGTTCACTGTTCTGTTTCTGGAAAATTGCCCAGAAGCGCGCGCGTTGGGTAGTGAGAGTGGGAGGCGCCCTCCGAGCAAGAGAGGTCGAGGCGCCCGATTCTGGGCAGTACCTGCAAATCAGTGGGTTCAAGGGATTGCCTTGACCCTAAATAAAGTTGCTTTCCCCTGTAGAAACTTGTCAGCACAATAACATGGAATTGAAGGACGAGATGAGAGGCGGGCGATTCTGGTGGTAAAGGTGGGAGGCGCGCGCCTTAGGCCAAGAAGGCCAGAGGCGCACGCGTCCTACCTTTTCCACCAGAATGCCCAGAAAACAGCACTAAGAACACCAAAAATAAAGAACGCAAGTTTAACCCTCTATGTGGTTTTTGGGCGGCCGCACAAGGGGATCAGAAGGTCTGATTTTGGTTGAAAAACAGAATCTGGAATTTTTCGAAAAATTCAACAGAACCAGTAACAGAACCAGTCCAGACTTGCTGATCTGGAATGGGTTTTGGGTAGTTGGTTTGTGTGTGGATTTTGGGGTTTGATTTTCCTATTTGTTTTAGTCTTGTGATTCCTAGATTGGTTCAAGTTTTGGATGGCTAATCTGCGTTCATCGAGATTGTGTTTCCCAAAATTGATCGCAATCAAAGTTTCAAAGATAAAACGAAGTTAGAATTATGAAGAGTTCATAATTGCTAAAATTGAGAAACAAAGTTCTTGATTCCATGATTGGAGATCCATGTGGAATTGTGAATGCAATTGGCCTACGTTCATCGAGACCATCTATTGCTTAGTTTCGGCCACATGGACTACTTTCTTGATTTCTTGAATTAGTGCGGGATTGTGGTTGCCTAATGGCTTAGTTCGACCGCACTTCTTGTTGTCTTGATTTGGAGATAATAACCGAAGTTGAAATAGTCTCATCCTCATAATTATAGAGAAACTAATGACACATAAATATCATGCTTAAATTAATGGAGATTAATTTAATGGCTAAACTTGATGTGTAACATGTTTATATTATGTGCTCATAAATGTGTTATATGCTATATGTGATGAACCTTCAAAGAAAGTTTTAAGTCTTTTATTGCCATGCCATGATTAAAACACTTGTTAGTACATAAGTGACTCTAATGTAGATTTGCCCTAGCGAGATGCATTAAATTTATTTATGTATAAGCAAGATAGATAATGTGGGCACGCCCTAGCGGGACACATTAACTATGCGTTTAAAATCGTTAGACTTAATTGGGCGTCAAAACAGTTTTGGGTCTAGGCAAAGATGAGGTTTAACATGCTTTTGAAATTGGATTTCTTAAAGAATCTCATAAAAGGAACTAAGAGTCATATGAGATATGATTGACAAGAGTTGTCTACCTAATTAATTTGATTTTGTGTAATCCGCCTTAGCGGACTTGAAATTAAATTAAAGTTGGATCTTAGCCCAATTAAATTATATTATACATTGGATGTATATGAAGGTTATATAATTTAGTGGGAGTATTTTGTTTGAAAAATACATTATTTATCTCTTTAATGAAAGTCGGTACTTATTAAATTTTGGAAATTTTTGCATATTTGTAGATAATGACTAATAACACTCAATCAATGTCGTTGCGATCGATCCTTGAGAAGGATAAGCTCGAAGAGAATGGTACTAACTTTATGGATTGGATCCGTAGCATAAGAATCGTTCTTAGGCAAGAAGATAAGTTGTACATTCTCGATGGGCCTCTCCCCGCTGAACCACCGCCTACTGCCCCTAGGGTAGAAAGAGACAATTACAAGAAACATCGTAATGATTCTAGAGATGTAAGTTGTCTCATGCTTGCTGCTATGTGTTCAAAACTCCAACAAAGTTTGGAACATTTGGAAGCCTATGAGATAGGCGTGGAGTTGAGAACCATGTTTCAAGAGCAAGCTAGGCAAGAGAGGTACAAGACCATTGTTGCATTCACTACGTGTAAAATGAATGAAGGGCAACAAGTGAGTCCTCACTTTCTTAAAATGAAAGGTTATGTAGAGCACCTTGAGAAACTTGGCTATCCAATCCCATTGGAGCTAGCCACGGATCTCATTCTTAATTCATTGCCTAAAAGTTATAATCAGTTTGTGATGAATTATAACATGCATGGAATGGATAAGAATCTCTCTGAGTTGCATGGGATGCTCAAGACTGCAGAGATGAAAATTGTGGAGAAAGGTTCTCCCGTGCTCTTGGTTCATGATGGGAAGAAGGCTAGTGCCAAAGGAAAGGGTAAGGCAAAAGTTATCAAACCCAAGATAAGCAAGGCAAAGGTTGCCAAGGCTTCTGAGGCAAAACCCGATTCACAAAAGGATGCAATCTGTTTCCATTGTCAAGAAATTGGTCATTGGAAACGTAATTGCAAGGCTTTCTTGGAAGAGCAAAAGAAGAAGAAGAGCAGCAAGGCTGCGTCGACTTCAGGTATCTATATGATAGATATTCTCCTTTCTACCACTGATTCTTGGGTATTGGATACCGGATGTGGTTCTCACATTTGTCTAAATGTGCAGGGACTAAAGAATAGGAGACTGCTTAAAGAAGGTGAAGTAGATCTACGCGTGGGGAATGGAGCAAGAGTTGCTGCATTAGCCGTAGGGACTTATGAAGTCACTTTACCTTCCGGATTAATTCTTGTTTTGAACAATTGTTATTATGTTCCGGATTTAAGCAGAAATATTATTTCAATTTCTTGTTTGGATAATGAAGGTTTTAAGTTTCTTATTGAGAATAAGAAATTTTCTATTTATTTAAATGATGTGCTTTATGGTATTGCTAATTCATTTAATGGCCTTTATATCTTGGATGTCAAGAATGAAAATAATGTCTATCATGTAAATAAGAAATCTAAACCTAATGATGTAAATCATACTTATTTGTGGCATTGCCGTCTTGGTCATATTAATGAGAAGCGTATCTCAAAACTCCATGGGGACGGACTTTTGGGTTCATGTGACTTAGAGTCATATGATACTTGTGAGTCATGTCTTCTTGGAAAAATGACTAAGACACCTTTTACCAAGTTGGGTGAAAGGGCAAGCGACTTATTGGAAAACTACAAGAGGATGTGTATATGACACAACCAGAAGGTTTTGAACAAGATTCTAAGGTATGCAAATTGCAGAGATCCATCTATGGATTGAAGCAAGCTTCAAGGAGTTGGAATCTCCGTTTTGATGAATCGGTCAAAGAGTTTGGCTTCATCAAGAACGAAGATGAGCCTTGTGTATACAAGAAGATTAGTGGGAGCATAGTGCTATTCCTTATTTTATACATGGATGACATATTACTCATTGGAAACGACATTCCTACACTTCAGTCTGTGAAGACTTGGTTAGGAAAGTGTTTTGGAATGAAAGATATGGGTGAAGCCGCATATATTCTTGGCATTAAGATCTATAGAGATAGATCAAGGAGGCTACTTGGTTTAAGCCAAAGTACATACATTGACAAGGTCATTAGAAGATTCCGTATGGAAAATTCTAAGAGAGGCACCTTGCCCGTGTTACATGGAGTTTCTCTAAGCAAGACTCAATGTCCTAAGACAAACGATGAGCGTGAGAAAATGAATGATGTTCCATATGCTTCGGCAATTGGGTCCATCATGTATGCCATGATTTGTACTAGGCCGGATGTATCTTATGCTTTGAGCATGACAAGTAGATACCAATCCGACCCTGGCGAAAATCACTGGATAGCTGTAAAAGCGATTCTTAAGAATCGCTTTTACAGCTATCATCTTTATCGGTTTGGAAGCTTGCATCCGTGTAAGCATTTACAACGAGATCATCTTCCATTCCTCCATAGACCAAAAATGAGTCTTTAGTCCTTCTCAAGTACTTAAGAATCGCTTTTACAGCTATCCAGTGATTTTCGCCAGGGTCGGATTGGTATCTACTTGTCATGCTCAAAGCATAAGATACATCCGGCCTAGTACAAATCATGGCATACATGATGGACCCAATTGCCGAAGCATATGGAACATCATTCATTTTCTCACGCTCATCGTTTGTCTTAGGACATTGAGTCTTGCTTAGAGAAACTCCATGTAACACGGGCAAGGTGCCTCTCTTAGAATTTTCCATACGGAATCTTCTAATGACCTTGTCAATGTATGTACTTTGGCTTAAACCAAGTAGCCTCCTTGATCTATCTCTATAGATCTTAATGCCAAGAATATATGCGGCTTCACCCATATCTTTCATTGCAAAACACTTTCCTAACCAAGTCTTCATAGACTGAAATGTAGGAATGTCGTTTCCAATGAGTAATATGTCATCCACGTATAAAATAAGGAATAGCACTATGCTCCCACTAATCTTCTTGTATACACAAGGCTCATCTTCGTTCTTGATGAAGCCAAACTCTTTGACCGATTCATCAAAACGGAGATTCCAACTCCTTGAAGCTTGCTTCAATCCATAGAAGGATCTCTGCAATTTGCATACCTTAGAATCTTGTTCAAAACCTTCTGGTTGTGTCATATACACATCCTCTTGTAGTTTTCCATTCAGGAAAGCGGTTTTGACGTCCATCTGCCATATTTCATACTCATGATATGCGGCAATGGAAAGCAAAATTCTTATAGACTTGATCATTGCTACGGGTGAAAAGGTCTCATCATAGTCAATACAATGAACTTGCCTATAACCCTTCGCTACAAGCCTAGCTTTGTAAGTATGCACCTTCCCATCCATGCCAGTCTTCTTCTTGAAGACCCATTTGCATCCTATGGTTTTTACACCTTCGGGTGCATCAATCAAATTCCAAACTTGATTGTCTTGCATGGATTGCAATTCGGATTCCATGGCTCCAAGCCACTTGTCCAAATCAGGAGAAGACATCGCCTCTTGGTGGGTTGACGGTTCATCATTCTCAATGATTTCCACGTCATTACTATCCGTTACGAGAAATCCATATCTCTCGGGCTCGGATCGTAACCTACTAGATCTGCGAGTTGCTTGTGTATTCTGAACAGGTTCCACAACTCCTTGTGGTTCTTGTTCTTGTTCCACTATTGGTTCAATGTTATTTTCTAGGTCTCGAATTTCTTCAAGATTTATTTTACTCCCACTGATTTCTTTGGAGAGAAACTCTTTCTCTAGAAAGACACCAGTTCGGGCAACAAACACTTTGTTGTCCTCTCGGTTGTAAAAGTAATATCCTTTAGTTTCCTTAGGATATCCCACGAAAATACATTTATCAGATTTGTGTGCTAGTTTATCAGAGATAAGTCTCTTGACATAAACTTCGCAACCCCAAATCCTCATGAAAGATAAACTAGGTTTCTTTCCACTCCACATCTCATATGGAGTCTTTGGAACCGATTTAGTTGGAACTTGATTTAGTGTGAAAGCAGCGGTTTCTAGGGCGTAACCCCAAAAGGATATTGGAAGATCAACTTGAATCATCATTGATCGAACCATGTCTAACAAAGTCCGATTTCTCCTCTCAGACACACCATTCCATTGTGGTGTTCCGGGCGGAGTCAATTGTGAAACTATTCCACAATTCTTTAGATGATCATCAAATTCTTGGCTCAAGTATTCACCACCTCGATCTGATCGAAGTGCCTTTATACTTTTGCCAAGTTGTTTTTCTACTTCATTTTGAAATATTCTAAATATCTCAAATGCTTCACTTTTATGTTTCATTAGGTAAACATACCCAAATCTACTATAATCATCAGTGAAGGTTATGAAGTATTGAAATCCTCCCCTAGCATTGCTACTTAATGGTCCGCATACATCGGAATGTATCAACCCCAATAAGTCGCTTGCCCTTTCACCCAACTTGGTAAAAGGTGTCTTAGTCATTTTTCCAAGAAGACATGACTCACAAGTATCATATGACTCTAAGTCACATGAACCCAAAAGTCCGTCCCCATGGAGTTTTGAGATACGCTTCTCATTAATATGACCAAGACGGCAATGCCACAAATAAGTATGATTTACATCATTAGGTTTAGATTTCTTATTTACATGATAGACATTATTTTCATTCTTGACATCCAAGATATAAAGGCCATTAAATGAATTAGCAATACCATAAAGCACATCATTTAAATAAATAGAAAATTTCTTATTCTCAATAAGAAACTTAAAACCTTCATTATCCAAACAAGAAATTGAAATAATATTTCTGCTTAAATCCGGAACATAATAACAATTGTTCAAAACAAGAATTAATCCGGAAGGTAAAGTGACTTCATAAGTCCCTACGGCTAATGCAGCAACTCTTGCTCCATTCCCCACGCGTAGATCTAATTCACCTTCTTTAAGCAGTCTCCTATTCTTTAGTCCCTGCACATTTAGACAAATGTGAGAACCATATCCGGTATCCAATACCCAAGAATCAGTGGTAGAAAGGAGAATATCTATCATATAGATACCTGAAGTCGACGCAGCCTTGCTGCTCTTCTTCTTCTTTTGCTCTTCCAAGAAAGCCTTGCAATTACGTTTCCAATGACCAATTTCTTGACAATGGAAACAGATTGCATCCTTTTGTGAATCAGGTTTTGCCTCAGAAGCCTTGGCAACCTTTGCCTTGCTTATCTTGGGTTTGACAACTTTTGCCTTACCCTTTCCTTTTGCACCAGCCTTCTTCCCATCATGAACCAAGAGCACGGGAGAACCTTTCTCCACAATTTTCATCTATGCAGTTTTGAGCATCCCATGCAACTCAGAGAGATTCTTATCCATTCCATGCATGTTATAATTCATCACAAACTGATTATAACTTTTAGGCAATGAATTAAGAATGAGATCCGTGGCTAGCTCCAATGGGATTGGATAGCCAAGTTTCTCAAGGTGCTCTACATAACCTTTCATTTTAAGAAAGTGAGGACTCACTTGTTGCCCTTCATTCATTTTACACGTAGTGAATGCAACAATGGTCTTGTACCTCTCTTGCCTAGCTTGCTCTTGAAACATGGTTCTCAACTCCACGCCTATCTCATAGGCTTCCAAATGTTCCAAACTTTGTTGGAGTTTTGAACACATAGCAGCAAGCATGAGACAACTTACATCTCTAGAATCATTACGATGTTTCTTGTAATTGTCTCTTTCTACCCTAGGGGCAGTAGGCGGTGGTTCAGCGGGGAGAGGCCCATCGAGAATGTACAACTTATCTTCTTGCCTAAGAACGATTCTTATGCTACGGATCCAATCCATAAAGTTAGTACCATTCTCTTCGAGCTTATCCTTCTCAAGGATCGATCGCAACGACATTGATTGAGTGTTATTAGTCATTATCTACAAATATGCAAAAATTTCCAAAATTTAATAAGTACCGACTTTCATTAAAGAGATAAATAATGTATTTTTCAAACAAAATACTCCCACTAAATTATATAACCTTCATATACATCCAATGTATAATATAATTTAATTGGGCCAAGATCCAACTTTAATTTAATTTCATGTCCGCTAAGGCGGATTACACAAAATCAAATTAATTAGGTAGACAAATCTTATCAATCATATCTCATATGACTCTTAGTTCCTTTTATGAGATTCTTTAAGAAATCCAATTTCAAAAGCATGTTAAACCTCATCTTTGCCTAGGCCCAAAACTGTTTTGACGCCTAATTATGTCTAACCATTTTAAACGCATAGTTAATGTGTCCCGCTAGGGCGTGCCCACATTATCTATCTTGCTTATACATAAATAAATTTAATGCATCTCGCTAGGGCGAATCTACATTAGAGTCACTTATGTACTAACAAGTGTTTTAATCATGGCATGGCAATAAAAGACTTAAAACTTTCTTTGAAGGTTCATCACATATAGCATATAACACATTTATGAGCACATAATATAAACATGTTACACATCAAGTTTAGCCATTAAATTAATCTCCATTAATTTAAGCATGATATTTATGTGTCATTAGTTTCTCTATAATTATGAAGATGAGACTATTTCAACTTCGGTTATTATCTCCAAATCAAGACAACAAGAAGTGCGGTCGAACTAAGCCATTAGGCAACCACAATCCCGCACTAATTCAAGAAATCAAGAAAGTAGTCCATGTGGCCGAAACTAAGCAATAGATGGTCTCGATGAACGTAGGCCAATTGCATTCACAATTCCACATGGATCTCCAATCATGGAATCAAGAACTTTGTTTCTCAATTTTAGCAATTATGAACTCTTCATAATTCTAACTTCGTTTTATCTTTGAAACTTTGATTGCGATCAATTTTGGGAAACACAATCTCGATGAACGCAGATTAGCCATCCAAAACTTGAACCAATCTAGGAATCACAAGACTAAAACAAATAGGAAAATCAAACCCCAAAATCCACACACAAACCAACTACCCAAAACCCATTCCAGATCAGCAAGTCTGGACTGGTTCTGTTGAATTTTTCGAAAAATTCCAGATTCTGTTTTTCAACCAAAATCAGACCTTCTGATCCCCTTGTGCGGCCGCCCAAAAACCACTGTGCGACCGCCCAAGGCGTTTTGTGCGGTCGCCCAGTGCCATCAAAATGTGCAGAATTTTCAAAGTTCGAAAATTTTGTCTCAAAATCGTTTTTCCCCGATTATTAAACTTTGATCCAATCAAAAATTAATAATCAACAATTCTGAATCCACCATAATTTATTTATTGCGATTGAATCGTGCGATTAAAGTTGCAAAACAATAAACCACATAAAATCACATAACACATAAACATCACATATTCCAATATTCATACCATGCAAGGCACATAAACAATTTATATACACATAACATGATCCAAGTATTGAATTGATCAACATGAACGGGGCTCTGATACCACTGTTGGGTTTCCAAGTAACATGCGCAGCGGAATTTAGCATTTAAAATTTTGAAACCCAAAGCCATGGATCCGTTCATATGATTAAATCAAATACAACATAAGAATAAAGGAATAAACTAACCCTTGATGTCTATCAAATTCTCTTGGTCTTTGGTGGAGGTTTGAAGACTTGATCACGATCACAAAGCTTGAACACGAACATTGAAGATGATGATTTTCACCCTCTAGCGGTATCCACACTTCGAACGAATATCAAAGGAGCTTCTTTGATCTTGGTTGCTAGACCAAATTGTGAAACACTTTTCCACAATCAAAAGAACTATATGGAATTTATTTTGTGTATTATTTTGTTCTTCAACCAAGAATGTCTTAGAATAAAATAAACCCTCTCTCAAACTCTTTGAGACTCACAAAATCATTAGCCTTGAGTGCTGGCCGAATTTGGTCTTTTATACACAAGTATGACCTATTCCAAATAGGAAACTTGTGTCAAAATCCGTCCAAAATTCGTTTCCTAATCAAATTAGGAATCTGCCACCCGACAGTACTGTGCGGCCGCCCAAAACCATCTGTGCGGTCGCACAACTATCTGAAACAAAACTGGTACAAAACTGAGATAAGTGTGCGGCCGCCCAGTCCATACTGTGCGGTCGCCCACTTATCAGAATGTCCAGAATTTCCAAAATTCCAATATAGTCATTTTAAAGATTCGTTCTATTGTGTGTGACCCTCTCGGATTATACTAAGTTGGCAATGGGTTCAAACATGAAACCATAAGATATGATTAGGTTCTAGCAAACCGTCATACCTACCCAAATAGTATAACTTAGATACAAGTTCGCATTCCTTTAGAATATGTCATAATCTCTTTGTCCACGATGTCATTGAACACAAGTCATGGTCAAACAGTCAACTTGTTTTGTTCAATGCTTTCTCGATTCTGAATATGTTGATAATTCAAATGCTATTGATCCAATCAATCCATTTGAGTCCGGCCGAACATTTCATCAACATCATTCCTTCGAGGGGCCCAAGCTTGACATCTCTCCGAAGAGGGACAAATCCATTTAGCATATTATTCTTCCCTACGAGAATCCGATTATGCCAATCATACCCTTTATAACTTCCCGGTTAAAGGTAGCGTTTGAATATGTCAAACATAATGTTCATCAAGCGGAAGACTATAATAACTTCATGTCTAAGGATTCAAATGACATAACTAATATGAGATATATGTATGACATAGACCATGACATAAATCTCATAGAGCGGGTCATGTCCAGTACCTTGTTCCAAACAAGTACCCATAAATCTAACATGATCATCCCATGATCATTTAGCCTTTATACTAGTGCTTAATAAGTACTAGGGACGGAGATTATTATAAGTAAACATGAACAACAATAATAATCAAAACATCTCTTTATTGATATGAAATAAATGATAACAATTACAACGTTTATTAAACGTGCCTAGGGCACCACTACCAACAAACAGCACTAAGAACACCAAAAATAAAGAACGCAAGTTTAACCCTCTATGTTGTCCCTAGAGGAGTCGCCACTGTAGATACCCTGGAAAAACCACAACTTGGCTAGAGCGGTGAATTATCCTAGGATGTCTATTTTGGTTTTAAGTGTTTAGAGTCGCCACCTATGTTTTTAAAGGAACATAAGAAAAACCTAAGAATAGCCTAAATTTATATACAAAACCAGAGATTCGGGAAGAGAAGGGTTCGGGGGTTAGATGACGGAGTGGGAAGTACTTAAACACCCACTCCGCCCCGCTTATGTGGGTCTTGCTACTAAAGGTGTTCTAATGCTAAAAAGCCCTTTTATTGATATTAAAAATGTGCTAACAATTACATAGTAAAGAAAAGGGGAATTGCAAAGGGAAATAAAAGAGAATTGTTTTATGTATTAATTTATGCTAAAGATTACATGTAGTAATTACATTAATATGAAATGGGGAAATTAAAGTAGTGTTAGAATGTAGGGAGATAACCTTAACCAACTTTAATATAATAAAGTGGTCATTTGGTCATGTCCCATTTGATAGGGATTGCATACAATGACTAGACAAGTAAAATATGAGAAGAAGAATATAGTACCTTTAGAAAAGAAGAACTTCAAACTTTAACTTGGAGATGGAGCTGTTGTAGAGAAATTGTTGTGCAACACTTTGTGTAGTGTTTTTTAGAGAAATGTTGTTGAGAGAATTTGTGTAGAGTTTAGGTGTAGAGAAAGTTGAAGTCCCAAGGTCCTTTTCTAAGGTAAAATGAGAGGGTTTTTATAGGTAGAAAAGAGAGGAAAATATGGAAATAGATTGCATCGAAAAAGTTAAGCGATGTGCCAAATGTTAATTCCATACCAATTTGCAACACGCCCCTCCCTCACAATTATACAACATGACCACACCGTGGTCATTCTCTTGTTGGGGCATCGACATCATCGACAAAGTTCATCCCACGGGAAGCAATGGACAATTTGCCGTTGATTATTTCATAAAATTGATCGAATCACAAGCTTACCAAGTTCTCAACGTCAAGAAAGTGGCTGAGTTTGTCAAGACCAACATCATGTGCCGATACGGTGTTCCCCATGAGATCATCTCTGACAACGGTTCTCACTTTGAGAAAGAAATGGACACAATTTTGGTCGAGCATAAGATTATCAGGCAAAAGTCATCTCCGTACCGTCCTCAGGCTAACGGCGCGGTCGAAGTGGCAAACAAAACAATCGAGACCATTATTCGAAAGATGGCCTCGACCGGAAGGGATTAGACCAAGAAATTACCCCTAGCATTATGGGGCTACCACACGTCAATTCGAACAGCAACAGGAGAGACCTCGTATACTTTAGTCTCTTGATCCGAAGCCGTACGCCCGGTCGAGCTTGAAGTTCCCTCTCTACGGGTTGTGCTCGAGAATCAAGTCAATGAAGTTGAATGGATGCAAAGTCGCTATGAATAGCTAGCCCTGCTCGATGAAAAGAGGCTACGAGCGTTCAAATGCACAAGAGCCTACCAACAAAGGATGGATAAGGCTTTCAATAAAAAGGTGAAACTATGAGATATTAAGACAACATCCTCCTAACGCAATGAATCTTCTTGGAAAATGGGGACCCTGATGGGTCGGTCCGTACGTAGTGAAGAAAATACGAAGTGGCGGTGCAGTTCGACTCATGGATTTGGATGGCGATCAGTTGCCGAAAGAAGTCAACCTCGACAAGCTTAAAAGGTTCTACACTTAACAATTGAGGACCATAAGAAAAAAAAAGAGCTCGCTAGGTTGAAAACCCGAAAGGGCGGCTTACGCAAAAATTAGAGCAAGTGCAAAAAAGAAGCTCGCTAGATTTAAAACCCGAGAGGGCTGTCTAGGCAAAAAACAGGGGGCACAACTGTAGATACCCCGGTAGAGCCCACTACTTGGCTAGAGCGGTGGAAGGATCCTAGGATGTCTAATTGGTTTTAATTGTTAGAGTCACCATCTATGTTTTAAAAGGAACATAAGAAAAACCTAGAAGTAGCCTAATTTATGTACAAAACCAGAGATTCAGGAAGAGAAGGGTTCGGGGGTTAGGTGACGGAGTGGGAAGTACTTAAACACCCACTCCGCCCCGCTTACGTGGGTCTTACTACTAAAGGTGTTCTAATGTTAAAAAGTCATTCAATTAATAAATTGTGCTAACAATTATATGATAGAGAAAATGGGGAAATAAAAGAGAATTGTTTTATATATTAATTTTTGCTAGAGATTAAATTAAGAGAAGAATGGTAAATTAAACTAGAGATTGAAATGTAGGGAGATAACCTTAACCAACTTTAATGTAGTAAAGGGGTCATTTAGTCATGTCCCAATTGATGGGGATTGCATACAATACTAAGACAAATAAAATAGAAGAAGAAGAATAAAGTACCTTTAGAAAAAGAAGAACTTCAAACTTTAACTTGGAGATGGAGTTGTTGTAGAGAAATTGTTGTGTAGAAATTTGTGTAAAGTTTGGTTGCTAAATCTCTTGTTGGGAGAATTTGTGTATAGTAAAAGTGTAGAGAAAGTTGAAGTCCTTTTCTAAGGTAAAATGAGAGGGTTTTTATAGGTAAAAAGAAAGGAAAATATGGTCTTTCAACCAATAAGAAAATAAAGAGAAATAAAATAATAAGAATAAAATCAAATAATAATGAAAAGAAATATTTTGTTTTAAAGAAATGGCTGGAATAATGGGATTGGGAGTTATAAAATAAAATGGGTTTAATGCTAGAATAAAACATGTGGTGAAAAGGTTGTTTTTGACTCTAGAAATGGAGGGAAACTTGGTGCAGTCTGTAACTGCCAAAGTGGAAATGCGGGTCCCGCTTTAGGGCCGAGACGCGCGAGCGGCCCGTTAACACTTCTGGAGGCGCCCGCGGGTAAAAAGGACAGAATGACAGAAATGACTCCAAAGTTAACTCTGTTATGCAGTTTAGTCCAAAACTAACGGAATCAGTTAGAAACTTAACCGAAGTAACATAATTTAACAACAATAAGTTAAATAAAAATACTATGTATGCAATCGGGGTGAGAGGTCCAAGACGGGGTGTCTACAGAACCCCTCGGCGATGTGGATTGCAAAGCAAAACACGTCGACGAAAGAAAGACAACCGCCGAGGACATCGACAAGAGAAAATAAAGACTCGATAAAAAGAAAAGACTCAATAAAGCAGACTTAAATAAGGAGAAAATGCCCCCTGTGTAGGCGATTTTGTATGTAGTTGCGGTGGTCCACCATGGGTAATCCCATGCAAAGAGGTGGTTCGTAGACCGATGTAGATTTGGTTGCAGTGGTCCGCCGTGGGTGAGCCCATGCAAGGAGGTGGTCCGTAGACCGATGTAGATGTAGTTGCGGTGATCCGCTATAGGTGAGCCCATGCAAGGAGGTGGTCCGTAGATTGATGCTGATGTAGTTGCGGTGATCCACCATGGGTGAGCCCATGCAAGGAGGTGGTCCGTAGACCGATGCTGATGTAGTTGCGGTGGTCCGCCATGGCTGAGCCCATGCAAGGAGGTGATCCGTAGACCGATGCTGATGTAGTTGCGGTGGTCCACCATGGGTGAGCCCATGCAAGGAGGTGGTCCGTAGACCGATGCTGATGTAGTTGCGGTGGTCCGCCATGGCTGAGCCCATGCAAGGAGGTGATCCGTAGACCGATGCTGATGTAGTTGCGGTGGTCCGCCATGGGTGAGCCCATGCAAGGAGGTGGTCCGTAGACCGATGCTGATGTAGTTGAGGTGATCCTCCATGGGTGAGCCCATGTAAGGAGGTGGTCCGTAGATCGATGCTGATGTAGTTGCGGTGATCCGCCATGGGTGAGCCCATGCAAGGAGGTAGTCCGTAGACCGATGCTGATGTAGTTGCGGTGATCCGCCATGGGTGAGCCCATGCAAGGATTTGGTCCGTAGACCGATGCTGATGCAGTTGCGGTGGTATCAGATGCCAAGAGACTCACTCCTTTACCTGTTATGTGTGTGCTTTGCAGATATATGTGTTTGTGTGTGAAAATGCGTGAAGTGTGAAATTGTTCTTGTGATGCGTTGTGATTTGAAAAGCAGAGATTGCTTGACAGAGAGATTTTGCAAGAATGGAGAAATTGCTTTTGTGTGCTGTGTGATTTTGAGGAAAGTTTCGGAGGTATTCATACCTTCACTTACCATGGCCTCTTGATGGATTTCCGATGTTGCGGAGGATGCTTTGATGGAGGATGCTTTGACGGAGAATGTTGGTGAGATGGCATTTCTGGATGATGGGTTGGTCGTGCCAAAAGGCTGCCTACGTATCCCTTGAAAAGAATCAGACCAGCGTAGTTCAAGGATGATGGAGAAAGCTGGGGAAGAAGCTAGGAGCAAAGTAAAATGAAGCACATACTTTTTATACAATTAAGGAGACAAAGAAAGTTTATTTGCAAGAAAAAGTTTTGTTTTTTTTTTTTTTTTTTTTTTTTTTTTTAGTTCATGGGTGAACCATTTTAACCATTATGTGTTTGTGAAGCCAACCCAAGATCAAATCATGTTCGGTCGAAGTCCGGATTGCCTCACTTGAATTCCGTTGTCGCTGTTGTGCCCAACGAAGATTGATGTCTAGCCCCAAGAGATTTGTCGATTATGGGGCTTCAAAGACTTTCGATGCCGAGATACTGTAACGACCCGAAAATCCGCCTCTATTTTCTTAGAAATAAATATTTAATTATTTATTTATTGCTTATTTATTTAGTTAAATTATTTATTTAATTAAATAATTATGTGTGCATTTTATGTTTCTTAATATTTTTGTCTAGCATTTTAAATTAATCAATTGTGCTAAGGTGAAGATAGGAGATTTAGTTGAAAGGGATTTATGTGTTCAATGTTGTTGTGGAGGGGTTAATTGTGAAACTTTCTTTAATATTTCAACTTCTTCCCCCTCTCTCCCTCACTCTCCTTCATACTCCCTCTTCCCTCACACACACACACACTAGTTTCTCTCTCTCTCTTTCCATGGAAAAGGTAAGAAATTTCTCTCTCCCTTCTCTCTTCATTCTAGCTATCTTCCCCTCATTATTTCTCATTTCTCATAACATGAAACATGTTTAGATCGTCGATAGGATCGTAGGAAGCTAAGAAATTTCGAGTTCCGTCGCGTTTGATAAAATCCGGGTAAGTTACTTTTCCCCCATTTTTATGCTAAAATGTTCATCTTTAGTTTATGTAATGCTTTAGTTCATATATATGCCATTTTGGTTGAGTTTGGAATTTATTTGTATTTTTGTTCATCTTTTGTGATTTTGAAATGTTGGGATCAAATCTTGATTTAGGATTGCTAGATGGTGTTATTTAGGTTCCTTATAGACTTACATGTTGTTTTGGGTACTTGGGTATGCTAATAGAAGTGTTGGGAATGTTGGGTTTGATTTGGGTAAGGTTTATGTTTGATTTTGGTAAGAACTTGAAGAACCCGGCAGATTTTCCTCCCAGTCCATCGACCGGGCGCCCGCCCAGGTTTAGCTAGGCGCCCGCCCGCCTGTCCTTTTTCCTTCGGCCAGCCTACTGCCTAAATGAGCGCCCGCCCGCCCCTTGGCGAGCGCCCGCCCGTCCCCCTTTTTCTGGAAATCACATTTGTGTTTGTTTAAGACTAGGTTGTAATTTTAGTTTGGATTTTAGAGGCACATGAATTGAGTTTTCTTGTCTTTAAATGTTAGGATAGAATTATATATAGGTACTCCTAAGATTTAGAACGAAAGGAGTGAAATTCGGAGCTAAAACTGGGATTTTTCATAATGTCCGGCCGAACACTTTATAAAAATTGTTCGTTTTACGTTCAATCTTCCGGAGGCCATAACTTCTTCGTCCGGACTCCGTTTTGGACGTGTAAACTATCGTTGGAAAGCTATTTTCGAGTACTACGCAATGGTTCTATTGGCCGCATGGTTACAGATCATAATGGTTGTCTTATTGTTGAGGTTTAAGATCAATGTGTAGTCTCGGTCTAGGTTCCGTAGTACTATTCTAGTTGACTTAGTTGGGCACCGTGGAACACTTTAGTAATTGAAATTGGTTCCTTTGTGAACAGTGGTGTTATGTAATTTTATCAAGTATTGTTTGAGAATGTTTGGGCATCTTATGATGTGTTCGTGATTGTTCCAATCGAATTGATTTTGGATAAGACTTGGTCTAGGTTTTAGGCGATATCCTATAGTAACTAAAGGGTTGTTATTGAACACTAAAGTGTAGGGTTTGGTCCGGTTGTAATCATGTACTAATAGGTGTAACCTTTTGGATTCGTTTGGGGTGTTTAGAATTGGTTCGTTATGAACGGATGTATAACGTGAAATGGCGATTGGGTACCTGCGGTTTGGTTAACACTAAGGTGTAGTCATTCGGACTTCCTATTTGGAATTCTAGGTGTAAAAATATAGGGAGTAATAGTCTTAGTACATCTTCATGAGTAAACGTTTAGGGAAATTTTGGTAATAGTCATTGTACTATTTGTGAGCGACCGTTTGGGTTGCGCTCTTTATGAGTAACTTGTGAGTATCATCTTTAGGATGTGTTTGGTATGTGCCATATCTTGGAGTCATCATGTTTTAATGGTCAATGTTATTGGGCTCTCTCTGTGAGCAATCTCGTTTATCGTTGTTGGATTCTTTTATGAGAAACTTCTTGTGTTCATTGTTGTTGAACTCTTCATGAGTAATCGTTTGTATCTTTATGGTGATTAATTGGTATGGTTCCCTACTTTGGAATCACTAATTGTTAATCGAGCTAGTGTTATTTCTTAGCGTTTATTTGAAAGCCCAGCTGGCATTTGTGGTTGTGTCGGACGATGGGGAAGATTATAATGGCAACGAGCCGAGTCCATTATAATGTGATCCATTGTTTTGCCCTTATTTTCCCTCCTCCAGATTGGCCTTGGATGTGAGATGAGCTAGCTCCTTTGTGAGCATTATAGCTATTGGTTTTGAGCTTTGACTGTGTGTCATCGTCCCCTTGTTGTAATTGGTTCCGGTACCGGGGTTTTCTCTTCAGCTATTATGCTACTATGAAGATGGGTTGATTGGTTTCCTTCAGCTCTTCTGCTGCTACGTTGATTGGATGTCTTCAGCTGTTTATGCCTACACGAAGATTGGTTGATTGGAATTGGTTCAAGCTGCGCAGCAATTGTTATATACTTTGGTTTAAACCTTGGCTCAGTATCCTTTGTAACGTGTTTATTTCAGTCTTATGTGCTGCATGATGAGTTAGTCGTTATTTCCAACTGGTTTGGGACGGTTGGCGATAGGGAGCTTTCTCATTTGTTGTTATATGATTTACTTGATCAGTTATATAATTGATTTGCATGATATTATGCCATGTAGATGCATTTAGTAACTTACTGAGATTTTATCTCACCCCGTTTTTTGTTTCAAATTGTTTTTCCTTAACCCCCCCTCCCCCAGGAAAGCAAGTGGTATCGTTTGAGGTCCGTTGTATCGGGAGTCTTCTGAGCAGGTTGATCGCCTTTGGGGTAGTTACTCTTCAGAGCCTCTTTGTATATGGTTGAAAGGTTGTGGTCGTTCAGGGTCACGTATTTACTGTGGTCCTTTGGGAATTTATATTATTAATAGTTGTTCTTGCTTCCACATTTGTTTCTAGTCTCCGAGTTATAATCTCGTTGAGGTATTGTTTGTTGGTATTGGTTTATAGTAGAATTCACGCGCCCGGTTTGGTATTTAGCATTTTTGGAGATGTTAATTATGTAAATTTTATATTTATGGATTTTTAGAATTTCCGGGGCGTGACAGATACCAAGGGGTTTCTGATTGTAAACCCTTAGAATGCCTTTGATGCCAAACTTTGAGTGACTTGCGTAGCCCCCAAGATAAATCATCTCTTAGCCCATTCAAATAAATTGCCTTTTGTTGACGTGAGCAATCCCCAAGAGAAGATTATTGATACCAAGCTTCGAGAGATTGCTAAGCTCCAAATGTCATGTACTTGTTGTTTGTGAGCTTCAAGAATGTGAAGACCTTCCGATTTAATCCCAAATTATCTTGTGATCGGCTCGGTATTGAGAGCGGATGCACAGTCGGGTAGAATTAGAGATCTCCTTCTTATTCTTACTGGGGAGATGAATAGCCTCATTATGGTTGGTACTCAAATGGTGGAAGGTCCAAGTGTAGAAAGGTCCTCGGAAAATGTCTTGGGAGAGATTGTGGATGATAAGGTCTTGGCGTGATAAGGTCCCAAGTGAGTATGCTTGCTTGAGTCTTCTTGAATTGAACTAAAGACGGATCTTCGAATGCAACTAGTGCTTGATGCGCAAGAGCCACACTTTTTGCTTTTGATCTTGGACAAGGGGCTGCTGAATTGCAGAAACATTGGGATTGGCCAAGGCATTTCCTGCTATAACCCTAGAGTTTAACATATTGAATATTTTTCCTTTTCTATAAGACTTCCTTCATAATCTCGTTGTAAGTTCTAACAAGAATCATTAAATTCATTCATAACTTCGGAGTCCTCCTTTCAAACCAGAAGATCTTTGACGTGAAGTACAAAGAGACCCTTTAAGCTTGGACCACTCCCCATATTGAATTGTTCGGGTATCATCCCCCAAAAAGATTATCGATTGTGAAGCTCTAATATTGCCCTTTGCTCGGGTTACTATAATGCCATAGCCCAAAAGATTGTAGATTGCGAAGCCCCTTATGACCTTTGGTGCCAAAACTGAGGATGCTTCCAATGTTGCATATGGCTTTGCTATAGCCATTGTTGGGAGGTGACGTGAATTGCTTCTTGCTGAGGGAGATTTTCAAACATTGATTGTAGCCCCTAGTTGTTGGTAGTGGTGCCCTAGGCACGTTTAATAAACGTTGTAATTGTTATCATTTATTTCGTATCAATAAAGAAATGTTTTGATTATTATTGTTGTTCATGTTTACTTATAATAATCTCCGTCCCTAGTACTTGCTAAGCACTAGTATAAAGGCTAAATGATCATGGGATGATCATGTTAGATTTATGTGTACTTGTTTGGAACAAGGTACTGGACATGACCCGCTGTATGAGATTCATGTCATGGTCTATGTCGTACATATATCTCATATTAGTTATGTCATTCGAATCCTTAGACATGAAGTTATTATAGTCTTCCACATGATGAACATTATGTTTGACATATTCAAACGCTACCTTTAACTGGGTAGTTATAAAGGGTATGATTGGCATAATTGGATTCACGTAGGGAAGAATAATAAGCTAAATGGATTTGTCCCTCTTCGGAGAGATGTCAAGCTTGGGCCTCTCGTAGGAATGATGTTGATGAAAATGTTCGGCCGAACTCAAATGAATTGATTAGATCAATGTCATTTCTATTATCAACATATTCGGAATCGAGAAAGTATTGAACAAAACAAGTTGACTTGTTGACCATGGCTTGTGTTCAATGACATCGTAGGACAAAGGGATTATGACATGTTCTAAAGGAATGCGAACTTGTATCTAGTTATACTATTTGGGTAGGTATGACGGTTTGCTAGAACCTAATCATATCTTATGGTTTCATGTTTGAACCCATTGCCAACTTAGTATAATCCTAGAGGGTCACACACAATAGAACGAATCTTAAATAAGGACTATATTGGAATTTTGGAAAATATGGGAATCTGGACAAGTGGGCGACCGCACAGGATGACTTGGGCGGCCGCATAGTTTGGTTCAAATAGTACCAGAACCTTCCAGATAGATGTGCGACCGCACAAGGGTTTTGGGCGGCCGCACACCGTGTCGGGACTGGTTTCCTAATTTGTTTTGGAAAAGAATTTTGGACGGGTTTAGACACAAGTTTCCTATTTGGAATAGGTCTAACTTGTATATAAACAACCAAATTCAGGCCAGAACATATGATAGCTTTTGTGCAAGTGTCCAAAGAGTTTGAGAGAGTTTTATTTTGTTCTAAGACATCTTAGATTGAAGAACAAAATAATACACAAATAAAATTTCATATAGTTCATATTAATTGTGAAAACGTGTTTCACAATTTGGTCTAGCAACCAAGATCAAGTGTTCTTGATATTCGTTCGTGGTGTGGATACCGCTAGAGGGTGAAGCTTATCATCTTCAAAGTTCGTGTTCTTACTTTTGTGATCAAAGCTTTAAGTTCTCCACCAATATCAAAGACCAAATTCAAAGTCATCAAGGGTTAGTTTTTCCTAGTATTCATATTGTTGTATTTGATTTAATCATATGAATGGATCTATGGGCTTTGGGTTTCATTAAATTTTAAATGCTATATTCCGCTGCGCATGTGACTACGAAAGCCAACATTGGTATCAGAGCCCCGTTCATGTTGATTATTTCAATACCTAGATCATGTTGTGTGTATATAAATTGTTTATGTGCCTAACATGATATGAATATTGGATTATATGATGTTTATGTGTTATGTGATTTTATGTGGTTTATTGTTTTGTAACTTTAATCGCACGTTTCAATCGCAATTAATATTATGATGGATTCTGAATTGTTTGATTATTAATTCTGATTGGATCATGGTTTTAATAATCGGGGAAAAACAATTTTGAGACAAATTTTCGAACTGAAAAATTACCTTCTGATCTCACTGTGCGACCGCATAGAATGACCTGGGCGATCGCACAAAATTTGGGCGACCGCACAGTAATTCTTGGGCGGCCGCGCACAATGATCAGAATCTCTGATTTTTGTTAAAAATCAGAATTTGGAATTTTCGAGAGGTCCAACCGAACCAGTGACAGAACCAGACCAGACCTGCTGATCTGGAATGGGTTTTGGGTAGTTGGTTTGGGTGTGGATCTTGGGGTTTGACTTCCTATTTGTTTTAGTCTTGTGATTCTAAGATTGGTTCAAGGTTTGGATGGCTAATCTACGTTCATCGAGATTGTGTTTCCCAAACTTGATCGCAATCAAAGTTTCAAAGATAAAACGAAGTTAGAATTATGAAGGGTTCATAATTGCTAAAATTGAGAAACAAAGTTTTTGATTCAAAGATTGGAGATCCATGCGGAATTGTGGATGTAATTGACCTACGTTCATCGAGACCATCTATTGCTTAGTTTCGGCCACATGGACTACTTTCTTGGTTTCTTGAATTAGTGCGGAATTGTGGATGCCTTATGGCTTAGTTTCGGCCGCACTTCTTGTTGTCTTGATTTGGAAGATGATAACCAAAGTTCAAAAGGTCTCATCCTCATAATTATAGAGAAACTAATGACACATAAATATTATGGTTAAATTAATGGAGATTAATTTAGTGGCTAAACTTGTCACGACCCGAAAACCCGTCTCTAGTTTCTAGTAATAAATAATTATTTATTTATTTATTTGATTATTTATTTAGGTGTGCATTTTGTGTTTCCTAATTTTATTGCGTGTCTAGCATTATTTGGTTGAGTTTGGAATTTATTTGTATTTTTGTTCATCTTTTGTGATTTAGAGAATGTTGGGATTTATTCTTGGTTTGGGTTGATAGATGATGTTATTTTGCTCCCTCTTAAGCTTAGATGTTGTTTTGGGTACTTGGGTATGCTAATAGAAGTGTTGGAAATGTTGGGTTTGAATTGGGTAAGGTTTTGTTTGATTTTTGGTAAGAACTTGATGAACCCAGCAGTTTTCCGACCCATATTTCCTACCCGGGCGCCCGCCTGTGGTGTTCCGGGCGACCGCCCGGGATGTCCCAAGCGCCCGCCTACATGGCCAATTTGTTCGACTAACCCTCTGTTGCAAGTGAGCGCCCGTCTGAACCTTCCTGGGCGCCCGCCCGCCCTTGGTTAGGCGTCCGCCCGCCCCGTTTAGGCGCCCGCTCGCCCTTGTTTCCTGGAAATCTCTTTTGTTTGGTTTAGGCTTGGTTGTATATTAGGTATAGACTTTGGGTCACTCTAATTAATTTAATTAGACATTATGGGATACTCTAGTGTTAAAAATGGTTCCTCCGTGAACAAGTGTGTTATGGGATTTGATTAATTATTATTTGGAAATGGTTGAGCACTTTATTATGTGTGAGTGGTTTTATTTCATCTTCTTGGTGATTATTTGGAATGGTTCCCTACTTTGGAATCATGAGTTGTTTATTTAAGCTAGTATTTATTACTTAGCATTTATTTGAAAGTCCAGCTGGTTACTTATGTTCGAGTCAGGCAATGGATAATGCTATAATGGCACAAGCCAAGTCCAGTATAGCGTCGTCCATTGGTCCTTGTTTCCTCATCCAGATTGGCCTTGGTTGGGATGAGCTAGCTTCCTTCGGAAGTAATCTAGCTAACTTTTTGGGTATGACTTTGTGTCATCTCCCCTGTCCTTTGTGACATGTTACTTTGTTATGGTTCCGGTACCGGGGTTTTCTCTTCAGCTTTTATGCTACTATGAAGATGTTTATTGGTTGATTGTTGAAGCTGCACAGCGATCCTTTATTTGGTTCTATCAGTTGGGAAACCTTGGCTAATATCCTTTGTTATTTGTTTATTTCCGCTGCTATCTGTTAACTGCTAATTGCTATGTGTGAATTATTATTGCTTATTGCATCTTAGCATGTCATGTAGTTGCATTAGTAACTTATTGATATTTATCTCACCCCCTTTCTCTTATCTTTGATTTCCTTAACCCCCCCAGGAGGAAAGGAATAGTACTCGCTGATCACGAGGAGGACGTCGAGTGTGAAGTAGCTTTTGGGCAGGTGGTTATTTGGTTTACATTATTTAAATGTAAAACCTTTTGGGAATAGCATTACCAAACTTTGACTTCATTAAGAATCGTGTATTTTGTATTTCTGGGCATAAGCTTGTGGGGCTTATGCTAATTTTATTTTGTTGTTGTCAAACTTGGATTTATAAAACTCGTACTATCATCTTTTGGTATAAAATGGAATTTTTATTTTCAGTATTTTGGTAATTGTGTGTTAAGTCGACGTCCAGTTCGCGTGCCCTTGGCCCGCGGGGTCGGGGTCGCGACAAAACTTGATGCGTAAAATGTTTATATTATGTGCTCATAAATGTATTGTATGCTATATG
Organism: Campanula takesimana; assembly: GCA_026119855.1. Taxonomy (NCBI): domain Eukaryota; kingdom Viridiplantae; phylum Streptophyta; class Magnoliopsida; order Asterales; family Campanulaceae; genus Campanula; species Campanula takesimana. Next base: position 533,566 of record JAOWBW010000810.1, on the reverse strand, counting down.
TGATGAACCTTCAAAGAAAGTTTTAAGTCATTTATTGCCATGCCATGATTAAAACACTTGTTAATACATGGGTGAATTTAATGTAGACTCGCCCGTGCAATGTTTCAGGGTATGTTTGAGGCGGCCATGAAGGCTATTCATGACCAAGGGCCAAGAGTAGAGCAAGCACCACCACCCCGATATGGTTTGGAGCAATTCTTGAAACTGAAACCGGCGGAGTATAATGGGGAACCCGATGTGAAGAAAGCCGAGCTATGGATCGAATCAATGGAGAAAATTTACGATGTCTTTGGTTGCACAGGTGAGGATAAGGTCCGATTTGCGGCCTATAAGCTGAACATTGGTGGAAAGGGATCAAAGCAAGTTGGGACGAGACTAATACACCGTATGCATGGGAATTGTTTGTGCGGAAATTCAAGGAGCATTTATTCCGGTAGTTGATCAGAACCGGAAGGAGATCGAGCTTCTCAATTTGGATCAAGGCTTGTTGTCCGTGGCTCAGTACTCAGCTAAGTTCACAGAATTAGCCAGGTACTATGACTATCTTGTGAGAACGGAGGAGCAGAAAGCAATGAGATTCATCCGAGGTTTGAAGACATCTATCCGGACTCAGCTTATAGCTCAGATGATTCTGACATTCCAGGATGCTGTTGATCGTGCGTACCAAATCGAGCAAGACATTGGGGAACATAAGAGGAAGACCGAGGTCGCAAACACGGGTAAGCAAGGAAGTCATACCAAGTCACAACCACATCAACGTTCAGATAACCGAGGTAATTCGGGAGGACCATCTCAGTTTAAGGGACAAACCGTACCATGGAATCCGGGTACTACTCAAGGGAACCAAAATAGGAGGATTTGCACCTATTATCAGAGGGAAGGCCATTCAGAGGACCGGTGTTGGAAGAAACAGGGCAAGTGTATCAATTGTGTCAGTTGAGGCATTTTGCAAAAGATTGCCCGAGGTTCATAGGCCGACCATCAGGGTCAGGAGCTGGTTCTTCTCAGGGTCAGAAAAGAGATGCTGCGGGAAAGCCCAAGGTCCAAGGAAGGGTATTTGCCATGAATCAACAACAAGCTGCCGATGATCCTTCCGTTATTGGAGGTATTATTTCTGTGTCTAATGTGAGCGCTCGTGCGTTAGTAGATCCAGGATCATCGCATTCTTACATATCTGTGCAATTTGCTTCTTTGCTAAATGCTGCATTTGAGTCTTTACCTTATGTGCTAGAGGTGTCGACCCCTATAGGAGAATGTTTGGTGACTGATAGAGTATTTCGTGATTGTGATTTGCTTATATGTGGTCGTGTCTTGTGTGCGGACTTGGTAGTCCTTCCGATTCAAGACTTTGATGTTATTTTGGGTATGGATTGGTTGAGCAAGTTTCATGCTTCTGTTGATTGTCGTAAGAAAGTTGTTACTTTTTCTAGTCCCAATGTGCCTAAGTTTGTTTTTGAGGCTAGTCCTTTGGGTAGAAAAAATCGTTTAATTTCTTATGTGAAAGCGAGAAAATTATTGCATCGTGGTTGTGAGGGTTACTTGGCTAGTGTGCTTGATACCAAGAAAGAATCACCTGGTTTGGAAAGTGTTCGGGTAGTTAGAGAATTTCCTGATGTTTTCTCTTCTGAGTATGATATGCCGCCCGATCGAGAGATAGAGTTTTGTATAGATCTTCTACCAGGTACAGCTCCGATCTCGAAAGCACCTTATAGAATGGCCCCGGCAGAGTTGAAAGAATTGAAGGTTCAGTTGCAGGAGTTGCTTGATAGAGGGTTTATTCGACCTAGTGTTTCCCCGTGGGGAGCACCGGTTTTGTTTGTGCGAAAGAAAGACGGTTCGTTGAGGTTGTGTATTGACTACCGAAAGTTGAATCAGGTAACGGTGAAGAACAAATATCCTCTACCGCATATTGATGATTTATTCGATCAACTTCAAGGGTCGGTAGTATTTTCTAAACTTGATTTGAGGAGTGGGTACCATCAACTGAAGATTCGATCGGATGATATTCCAAAGACTGCTTTTCGCACTCGTTATGGTCATTATGAATTCGTGGTTATGCTGTTTGGGTTGACTAATGCACCGGCCGTGTTTATGGATTTGATGAACCGAATCTTCCATCCTTATCTTGACTCGTTTGTAGTGGTTTTCATCGATGATATCCTTGTCTATTCTAAATCTCGAGAGGAACACGAGCAACATCTGAGAACAGTTTTATCAGTTCTTGCAAAGGAGCAGTTGTTCGCGAAGTTTAGTAAGTGTGAATTTTGGCTCGAGAAAGTTTCATTTCTGGGGCATGTTATTTCTAAAGATGGGATTTCTGTGGATCCTTCGAAGATAGAAGCTATTGTTGATTGGAAGAGACCCGAGACAGTGACCGAGATCAGAAGTTTTCTAGGGTTAGCCGGATATTACAGGAGGTGTATAGAAGGGTTTTCGTGGATTGCTACACCGTTGACTCAGTTGACCCGAAAGAATGCTCTGTTTGAGTGGACCGAAAAATGTAATAACAATTTTGAGGAGTTGAAGAAGAGGTTGACTACTGCACCGATTCTTGCTCTACCGAATGGGAACGACGACTTAGTAATTTATAGTAATGCATCGAAGGAAGGCTTGGGTTGTGTTTTAATGCATAATGGGAAAGTGATCGCGTATGCTTCGAGGAAGTTGAGTCCGAGTGAACAGAATTATCCTACTCACGATATGGAACTCGCAGCTATCGTATTTGCTCTTCAGAAGTGGAAGCACTACCTTTACGGAGCGAAATTTGAGATTTTCACGGATCACAAGAGTTTGAAGTATCTTTTCTCTCAGAAGGAACTTAATAACCGACAGCGTCGATGGATGGAACTTTTGAAGGACTATGATTGTAAGATATCCTATCATCCCAGAAAAGCAAATGTTGTAGCCGATGCGATTAGTAGAAAATCTTATATGGCTTTGATGATGGTTCGAGAGTGGAAAATGCTTGAGGATGTTCGAGATTGGTTTCCTCGTGAATCGAGACATGGGGCTATTTTTTCGAATATTAGGGTATCTCCGACCCTAATTCAGAGAATAAAGGAAGCTCAGAAAGAAGATCCCGAGTTAGTGAAAATAATGAGTAAAATGAAAGAGAAGAACTTCGAGGATTTTTCTATCAGTCCGGTTGGAGTATTGGCTTTTCGTGGACGGTTGTGTGTACCCGACGTTGACGGAATAAAGAGGCAAGTTTTAGATGAGGGTCATAAATCGAGATATACTGTTCATCCGGGTCGTACGAAGATGTACCAAGATCTGAAACAACAATTTTGGTGGAACAACATGAAGAGAGAAATAGCTGAGTATATATCGAAGTGTCTAACTTGTCAGTAGGTCAAAGCCGAGCATCAGAGACCCGCAGGACTACTTCATCCATTAGAGATTCCGGAGTGGAAATGGGAACATGTGACTATGGATTTTGTTACGGGGCTACCTCGTACCCGTAGGAAGTTTGACAGTGTTTGGGTAATCGTGGATAGACTGACCAAGACTGCTCATTTCTTACCGATTGATATCAGATACTCGATGGAGAAACTTGCGAACCTTTATATAAATGAGATTGTGAGATTGCATGGGGTTCCGGTTAGCATTGTGTCGGATCGTGATCCGAGGTTTACTTCTAGATTCTGGGAAGCGTTACAGGAAGCTTTGGGTACCGATTTGAGATTCAGTACCGCTTTTCACCCTCAGACTGATGGTCAATCCGAGAGGACTATTCAGATTTTAGAGGATATGTTGCGAGCTTGTTCGATAGACTTTTCTGATTCTTGGGATGTTCATTTACCTCTAGTGGAGTTCTCTTATAATAACAGTTATCAGGCTAGTATCGAGATGGCTCCTTACGAGGCTTTATACGTGTTGGGTTTCCAAGTAACATGCGCAGCGGAATTTAGCATTTAAATTTTAAAACCCAAAGCCATGGATCCGTTCATATGATTAAATCAAATACAACATAAGAATAAAGGAATAAACTAACCCTTGATGGCTATCAAATTCTCTTGGTCTTTGGTGGAGGTTTGAAGACTTGATCACGATCACAAAGCTTGAACACGAACTTTGAAGATGATGATTTTCACCCTCTAGCGGTATCCACACTTCGAACGAATATCAAAGGAGCTTCTTTGATCTTGGTTGCTAGACCAACAATTATGAAACACACTTTCACAATTTGTATGACTATATGGAACTTTCTTTTGTGTGTTAATTTTGTTCTTCAACCAAGGATGTCTTAGAACAAAACAAACTCTCTCTCAAACTCTTTGAGACTCACAAAAAGGCTAGCTCTGAAGTTCTGGCCGAAATCCTCCTTTTATACACAAGCAAGACCTATTCCAAATAGGAAACTTGTGACAAAAGACATTCCAAATCGAATTAGGAAAGTGCCAGCCGACAGCACTGTGCGGCCACCCAAAAGCCTCTGTGCGGTCGCACAACTATCTGAAGCAAAATTGGTACAAAACTGAACTAAGTGTGCGGCCGCCCAGTCCAAACTGTGCGGTCGCCCACTTCTCAGAATGTCCAGAATTTCCAAAATTCCAATATAGTCCTTTTAAAGATTCGTTCTATTGTGTGTGACCCTCTAGGATTATACTAAGTTGGCAATGGGTTCAAACATGAAACCATAAGATATGATTAGGTTCTAGCAAACCGTCATACCTACCCAAATAGTATAACTAGATACAAGTTCGCATTCCTCTTAGAATATGTCATAATCCCTTTGTCCACGATGTCATTGAACACAAGTCATGGTCAAACGGTCAACTTGTTTTGTTCAATAATTTCTCGATTCCGAATATGTTGATAATCCAAATGACATTGATCCAATCAATTCATTTGAGTCCGGCCGAACATTTCATCAACATCATTCCTACGAGAGGCCCAAGCTTGACATCTCTCCGAAGAGTGACAAATCCATTTAGCTTATTATTCTTCCCTACGTGAATCCGATTATGCCAATCATACCCTTTGTAACTACTCGGTTAAAAGTAGCGTTTGAATATGTCAAACATAATGTTCATCGAGTGGAAGACTATAATAACTTCATGTCTAAGGATTCAAATGATATAACTAATATGAGATATATGTATGACATAGACCATGACATAAATCTCATAGAGCGGGTCATGTCCAGTACCTTGTTCCAAACAAGTACCCATAAATCTAACATGATCATCCCATGATCATTTAGCCTTTATACTAGTGCTTAACAAGTACTAGGGACGGGGATTATTTTAAGTAAACATGAACAACAATAATAATCAAAACATCTCTTTATTGATATGAAATAAATTGATAACAATTACAACGTTTATTAAACGTGCCTAGGGCACCACTACCAACAATACGGGAGAAAGTGTAGATCGCCTATCTGTTGGGATGAAATCGGGGAAGCAAAGATATGGGGTATCGATTTGGTTCAGAATTCAGTTGAGAAAGTCAAAGTTATCCGGGATCGATTGAAGACAGCCCAGAGTCGACATAAGAGCTATACGGACCACCGAAGGCGTGATCTTAATTTCCAGACCGGAGATTTTGTGTTCTTGAAGGTGTCTCCGAAGGTTGGTATTCGAAGGTTTAGGAAGAAAGGTAAATTGGCTCCGAGGTTTATAGGGCCGTTTGAGATTTTGGAGAAAGTGGGACTTCTTGCTTATCGACTCGTATTGCCATCTTCTCTTGACCGGTTGCATAATGTTTTCCATGTTTCTATGCTTCGGAAGTATTTGCATGATCCATCTCACGTGTTACCGAGGGTACCCGAGGATATAGAGCCTGACATGTCATATGAGGAACGACCGGTTCAGATTCTAGATACTAAAGTCCAAGAGTTGAGGAATAAAAGAATTGCGTTGGTTAGAGTGCTATGGAGGAATCACAATATCGAGGAATCAACGTGGGAGCTTCGAGAAGAGATGGAACAGAAATATCCATGGCTTTTTTATTCGGGTAAGTACCTTTAAAATTCGGGTCGAATTTTCTTTAAGGAGGAGTGAATGTCACGACCCGAAAACCCGTCTCTAGTTTCTAGTAATAAATAATTATTTATTTATTTATTTGATTATTTATTTAGGTGTGCATTTTGTGTTTCCTAATTTTATTGCGTGTCTAACATTATTTGGTTGATATTGTGTTAAGTGTGAAGTAAGGGAATTATTAGGGAAGAGGATATCAAGGGTAATAGTAGTAGTGGTAGTAGTAGTAGTAGAGGGGGCCTAGGTGTAACTTTTTAAAAATAATTTTAACTACTCCCTCCCTACTCCCCTCTTCTCCCTCACCTCTCTCCCTCACTCTCCAGCACACACACACACAATTCCTCTCTCTCTCCATTGTTGGGTAAAATGGTAAGAATACTCTCTCCCTATTTCCTTCATTTTAGTCATCTTCCTCCCTCTATTTCTTAGTGCTCATTTTATGAAATGTGTTTAGATCGTCGATAGGATCGTGTAGAGCCAAAAATATTCGAATTCCGTCATCTTTCATAAATTCAAGTAAGTTACTTTCCCCTCCCATTTTTATGCTAAAATGTTCGTCTTTAGTTTATATAATGCTTTAGTTCATATATATGTTATTTTGGTTGAGTTTGGAATTTATTTGTATTTTTGTTCATCTTTTGTGATTTTAGAGAATGTTGGGATTTATTCTTGGTTTGGGTTGATAGATGATGTTATTTTGGTCCCTCTTAAGCTTAGATGTTGTTTTGGGTACTTGGGTATGCTAATAGAAGTGTTGGAAATGTTGGGTTTGAATTGGGTAAGGTTTTGTTTGATTTTTGGTAAGAACTTGATGAACCCAGCAGTTTTCCGACCCAGATTTCCTACCCGGGCGCCTGCCTGTGGTGTTCCGGGCGACCGCCCGTGATGTCCCAAGCGCCCGCCTACATGGCCAATTTGTTCGACTAACCCTCTGTTGCAAGTGAGCGCCCGCCCGAACCTTCCTGGGCACCCGCCCGCCCTTGGTTAGGCGCCCGCCCGACCTTGTTTCCTGGAAATCTCTTTTGTTTGGTTTAGGCTTGGTTGTATATTAGGTATAGACTTTGGGTGTCACTCTAATTAATTGAATTAGACATTATGGGATACTCTAGTGTTGAAAATGGTTCCTCCGTGAACAAGTGTGTTATGGGATTTGATTAATTATTATTTGGAAATAGTTGAGCACTTTATTATGTGTGAGTGGTTTTATTTCATCTTCTTGGTGATTATTTGGAATGGTTCCCTACTTTGGAATCATGATTTGTTTATTTAAGCAAGTATTTATTACTTAGCATTTATTTGAAAGTCCAGCTGGTTACTTGTGTTCGAGTCAGGCAATGGATAATGCTATAATGGCACAAGCCAAGTCCAGTATAGCGTCGTCCATTGGTCCTTGTTTCCTCATCCAGATTGGCCTTGGTTGGGATGAGCTAGCTTCCTTCGGAAGTAGTCTAGCTAACTTTTTGGGTATGACTTTTTGTAATCTCCCCTGTCCTACTTTGTTATGGTTCCGGTACCGGGGTTTCCTCTTCAGCTTTTATGCTACTATGAAGATGTTGATTGGTTGATTGTTGAAGCTGCGTAGCGATCCTTTATTTGGTTCTATCAGTTGGGAAACCTTGGCTAATATCCTTTGTTATTTGTTTATTTCCGCTGCTATCTGTTAACTGCTAATTGCTATGTGCTATGTGTGAATTATTATTGCTTATTGCATCTTAGCATGTCATGTAGTTGCATTAGTAACTTATTGAGATTTATCTCACCCCCTTTCTTTTATCTTTGTTTTCCTTAACCCCCCCCAGGAGGAAAGGAATAGTACTCGCTGATCACGAGGAGGACGTCGAGTGTGAAGTAGCTTTTGGGCAGGTGGTTATTTGGTTTACATTATTTAAATGTAAAACCTTTTGGGAATAGCATTACCAAACTTTGACTTCATTAAGAATCGTGTATTTTGTATTTCTGGGCATAAGCTTGTGGAGCATAAGCTTGTGGAGCTTATGCTAATTGTATTTTGTTGTTGTCAAACTTGGATTTATAAAACTCGTACTATCATCTTTTGGTATAAAATGAAATTTTTATTTTCAGTATTTTGGTAATTGTGTGTTAGGTCGACGTCCAGTTCGCGTGCCCTTGGCCCGCGGGGTCGGGGTCGCGATAAAACTTGATGCGTAAAATGTTTATATTATGTGCTCATAAATGTATTGTATGCTATATGTGATGAACCTTCAAAGAAAGTTTTAAGTCATTTATTGCCATGCCATGATTAAAACACTTGTTAATACATGGGTGAATTTAATGTAGACTCGCCCTAGCGAGATGCATTGACTTTATTTATGTATGAGCAAGATAGATAATGTGGGCACGCCCTAGCGAGGCACATTAACTATACGTTTAAAATGGTTAGACTTAATTAGGCCTCAAAACAGTTTTGGGCCTAGGCAAAGATGAGATTTAAACATGCTTTTTGAAATTAAATTTCTTAAAGAATCTCATAAAAGGAACTAAGAGTCATATGAGATATGATTGACAAGAGTTGTCTACCTAATTAATTTGATTTTGTGTAATCCGCCTTAGCGGACTTAAAATTAAATTAAAGCGGGATCTTAACCCATTTAAATTATATTATACATTGGATGTATAAGAAGGTTATATAATTTAGTGGGAGTATTTTCGTTTGAAAAATACATTGTTTATTTCTTTAATGAAAAACCGGTACTTATTAAATTTTGGAAATTTTGCATATTTGTAGATAATGACTACTAACACTCAATCAATTTTGTTGCGATCGATCCTTGAGAAGGATAAGCTCCAAGAGAATGGTACTAACTTTATGGATTTGATCCGTAGCCTAAGAATTGTTCTAAGGCAAGAAGATAAGTTGTACATTCTCGATGGGCCACTTCCTGCTGAACCAGAACCTACGGCCCCTAGGGCAGAAAGAGACAGTTACAAGAAACATCGTAATGATTCTAGAGATGTAAGCTGTCTCATGCTTGCTACCATGTGCTCAAAACTCCAACAAAGTTTGGAACATTTGGAAGCCTATGAGATAGGTGTGGAGTTAAGAGCCATGTTTCAAGAGCAAGCTAGGCAAGAGAGGTACAAGACCATTGTTGCATTCACTACTTGCAAAATGAATGAAGGGCAACAAGTGAGTCCTCACATGCTGAAAATGAAAGGTTATGTAGAGCACCTTGAGAAACTTGGCTATCCAATCCCATTGGAGCTAGCCACGGATCTCATTCTTAATTCATTGCCTAAAAGTTATAATCAGTTTGTGATGAATTATAACATGCATGGAATGGATAAGAATCTCTCCGAGTTGCATGGGATGCTTAAAATTGCGGAGATGAAGATTGCGGAGAAAGGCTCTCCCGTGCTCTTGGTTCATGATGGGAAGAAGGCCAGTGCCAAAGAAAAGGGTAAGAAAGTTGTCAAACCCAAGATAAGCAAGGCAAAGGTTGCCAAGGCTTCTGAGGCAAAACCCGATTCACAAAAGGATGCAATCTGTTTCCATTGTCAAGAAATTGGTCATTAGAAACGTTATTGCAAGGCTTTCTTGGAAGAGCAAAAGAAGAAGAAGAGCAGCAAGGCTGCGTCGACTTCAGGTATCTATATGATAGATATTCTCCTTTCTACCACTGATTCTTGGGTATTGGATACCGGATGTGGTTCTCACATTTGTTTAAATGTGCAGGGTCTAAAGAATAGGAGACTACTTAAAGAGGGTGAAGTAGACCTACGCGTGGGGAATGGAGCAAGAGTTGCTGCATTAGCCATAGGGACTTATGAAGTCACTTTACCTTCCGGTTTAATACTTGTTTTGAACAATTGCTATTATGTACCGGATTTAAGTAGAAATATTATTTCAATTTCTTGTTTGGATAATGAATGTTTTAAGTTTCTTATTGAGAATAAGAAATTTTCTATTTATTTAAATGATGTGCTTTATGGTATTGCTAATTCATTTAATGGTCTTTATGTCTTGGATGTCAAGAATGAAAATAATGAAAATGTCTATCATATAAATAAGAAATCTAAACCTAATGATGTAAATCATACTTATTTGTGGCATTACCGTCTTGGTCATATCAATGAGAAGCGTATCTCAAAACTCCATGGGGACGGTCTCTTGGGTTCATGTGACCTTGGGTCATATGATACTTGTGAGTCGTGTCTTCTTGGGAAAATGACTAAGACACCTTTTACCAAGTTAGGAGAAAGGGCAAGCGACTTATTGGGGTTGATACATTCCGATGTATGCGGACCATTAAGTAGCAATGCTAGGGGAGGATTTCAATACTTCATAACCTTCACGGATGATTATAGTAGATTTGGGCATGTTTACCTAATGAAACATAAAAGTGAAGCATTTGAGACATTTAGAATATTTCAAAATAAAGTTGAAAAATAACTTGGCAAAAGTATTAAGGCACTTCGATCAGATCGAGGTGGAGAATACTTGAGTCATGAATTTGATGATCATCTAAAGAATTGTGGAATAGTTTCACAATTGACTCCACCCGGAACACCACAATGGAATGGTGTGTCCGAGAGGAGAAATCGGACTTTGTTAGACATGGTTCGATCAATGATGAGTCAAGTTGATCTTCCAATATCCTTTTGGGGTTACGCCCTAGAAACCGCTATTTTCACACTAAATCAAGTTCCAACTAAATCGGTTCCAAACACTCCATATGAGATGTGGAGCGGAAAGAAACCTAGTTTGTCTTTCATGAGGATTTGGGGTCGCGAAGCATTTGTTAAAAGACTTGTCTCCGACAAACTAGCACACAAATCTGATAAATGTATTTTTGTGGGATAACCTAAGGAAACTAAAGGATATTAGTTTTACAACCGAGAGGACAATAAAGTGTTTGTTTCCCGAACTGGTGTCTTTCTAGAGAAACAGTTTCTCTCCAAAGAAATCAGTGGGAGTAAAATAAATCTTGAAGAAATTCGAGACCCAGAAAATGACATTGAACCAATAGTGGAACAAGAACAAGAACCACAAGGAGTTGTGGAACCTGTTCAAAATACACAAGCTACTCGCAGATCTAGTTGGTTAGGATCCGAGTCCGAGAGATATGGATTTCTCGTAATGGATAGTAATGAGGTGGAGATCATTGAGAATGATGAACCGACAACCTACCAAGAGGTGATGTCTTCTCATGATTCGGACAAGTGGCTTGGAGCCATGGAATCCGAATTGCAATCCATGCAAGACAATCAAGTTTGGAATTTGATTGATGCACCCGAAGGTGTAAAAACCATAGGATGCAAATGGGTCTTCAAGAAGAAGACTGACATGGAAGGGAAGGTGCATACTTACAAAGCTAGTGATGAAACCTTTTCACCCGTAGCAATGATCAAGTCTATAAGAATTTTGCTTGCCATTGCCGCATATCATGACTATGAAATATGGCAAATGGACGTCAAAACCGCTTTCCTAAATGGAAAACTGCAAGAGGATGTGTATATGACACAACCAGAAGGTTTTGAACAAGATTCTAAGGTATGCAAATTGTAGAGATCCATCTATGGATTGAAGCAAGCTTCTAGGAGTTGGAATCTCCATTTTGATGAATCCGTCAAAGAGTTTGGTTTCATCAAGAACGAAGATGAGCCTTGTGTATACAAGAAGATTAGTGGGAGCATAGTGCTATTCCTTATTTTATACGTGGATGATATATTACTCATTGGAAACGATATTCCTACACTTCAGTCCGTGAAGACTTGGTTAGGAAAATGCTTCGCAATGAAAGATATGGGTGAAGCCGCATAGATACTTGGCATTAAGATCTATAGAGATAGATCAAGGAGGCTACTTGGTTTAAGACAAAGTACATACATTGACAAGGTCATTAAAAGATTCCGTATGGAAAATTCTAAAAGAGGAACGTTACCAGTGTTACATGGAGTTTCTCTAAGAAAGACTCAATGTCCTAAGACAAAAGATGAGCGTGAGAAAATGAATGATGTTCCATATGCTTCGGCAATTGGGTTCATCATGTATGCCATGATTTGTACTAGGCCGGATGTATCTTATGCTTTAAGCATGACAAGTAGATACCAATCCGACCCCAGTGAAAATCACTGGATGGCTGTAAAAGCGATTCCTAAGTACTTGAGAAGAACTAAAGATTCGTTTTTGGTCTATGGAGGAATGGAAGATGATCTCGTGGTAAATGCTTACACAGATGCAAGCTTCCAAACCGACAAAGATGATAGTCGATCGCAATCGGGTTTTGTGTTTATGTTAAATGGTGGAGCTGTAAGCTGGAAGAGTTTCAAGCAAAGTACAACCGCTGATTCTATAACAGAAGCTGAGTATATTGCTGCATCAGATGCTGCAAAGGAAGCTGTTTGGATTAAGAAGTTCATTACTGAACTTGAAGTGGTTCCTAGCATTGCTAATCTAATAGAACTTTATTGCGATAATAATGGTGCTATTGCTCAAGTAAAGGAACCAAGAGCACATCAGAAATCCAAACACATACTTAGGCGTTTTCATATCATTCGAGAAATCGTTGATAGGAGAGACGTAAATATATGCAGAGTACCTACTGATGACAATGTCGCGAACCCGCTAACAAAGGGACTTCCACAAGCTAAACATGAAGGTCATGTTAGGTCCATGGGTATTAGATATATGGGAAATTGGGACTAGGGCAAGTGGGAGATTGTTAGTAGTGGTGCCCTAGGCACGTTTAATAAACGTTGTAATTGTTATCATTTATTTCATATCAATAAAGAAATGTTTTGATTATTATTGTTATTCATGTTTACTTATAATAATCTCCGTCCCTAGTTCTTGCTAAGCACTAGTATAAAGGCTAAATGATCATGGGATGATCATGTTAGATTTATGGGTACTTGTTTGGAACAAGGTACTGGACATGACCCGCTGTATGAGATTTATGTCATGGTCTATGTCGTACATATATCTCATATTAGTTATGTCATTCGAATCCTTAGACATGAAGTTATTATAGTCTTCCACTTGATGAACATTATGTTTGACATATTCAAACGCTACCTTTAACCGGGTAGTTATAAAGGGTATGATTGGCATAATTGGATTCACGTAGGGAAGAATAATAAGCTAAATGGATTTGTCCCTCTTCGGAGAGATGTCAAGCTTGGGCCTCTCGTAGGAATGATGTTGATGAAAATGTTCGGCCGAACTCAAATAATTTGATTAGATCAATGTCATTTGTATTATCAACATATTCGGAATCGAGAAAGTATTGAACAAAACAAGTTGACTTGTTGACTATGACTTGTGTTCAATGACATCGTAGGACAAAGAGATTATGACATGTTCTAAAGGAATGCGAACTTGTATCTAGTTATACAATTTGGGTAGGTATGACAGTTTGCTAGAACCTAATCATATCTTATGGTTTCATGTTTGAACCCATTGCCAACTTAGTATAATCCTAGAGGGTCACACACAATAGAACGAATCTTAAATAAGGACTATATTAGAATTTTGGAAAATATGGGAATCTGGACAAGTGGGCGACCGCACAGGATGACTTGGGCGGCCGCACAGTTTGGTTCAAATAGTACCAGAACCTTCTAGATAGATGTGCGACCGTACAATTTGGGCGGCCGCACACCGTGTCGGGACTGGTTTCCTAATTTTTTTTGGAAAAGAATTTTGGACGGGTTTAGACACAAGTTTCCTATTTGGAATAGGTCTAACTTGTATATAAACAGCCAAATTCGGGCCAGAACATATGATAGCTTTTGTGCAAGTCTCCAAAGAGTTTGAGAGAGTTTTATTTTGTTCTAAGACATCTTAGATTGAAGAACAAAATAATACACAAATAAAATTCCATATAGTTCATATTAATTGTGAAAACGTGTTTCACAATTTGGTCTAGCAACAAAGATCAAGTGTTCTTGATATTCGTTCGTGGTGTGGATACCGCTAGAGGGTGAAGCTAATCATCTTCAAAGTTCGTGTTCTTACTTTTGTGATCAAAGCTTTAAGTTCTCCACCAAGATCAAAGACCAAATTCAAAGTCATCAAGGGTTAGTTTTTCCTAGTATTCATATTGTTGTATTTGATTTAATCATATGAATGAATCTATGGGCTTTGGGTTTCATTAAATTTTGAATGCTATATTCTGCTGCGCATGTGACTACAAAACCCAACACTAGTGTGCCATCATTTTATAAGTGGAGCGAGAAAGGCCTATCCTTGATTGGGGAACAGGCACAAGCACATATGCCGGGAAGAATTTTCAGCCTTTGTGGAACTTTAAAGATCGTCTCACACATTTTTCTTGGGCATAGCCCCTAGGGCTCATGAACTGCCAAATGAAGCAAAAGAAGTTCTCGTTCTTAAGTCACATAGCCTTTAGGGCATCATCATTTGTCAAGCAAAGCAAGAGACTCGTCCTCGTGCGAGGGAACAAATATAAGAGGACATGGCAATAGCTAACCCCATTCTCGGGAGTCCTTCGGCATACTTTAGAGCCACATACTTGTAGAAGCTTGAAAAATTGAATTACATGTTGTTGCTACTCGCTGTCCAAACCAATTGACTCGCCGGGGACTATTTGTGCAACCTCGTACCCCTCAATGATGGGTTGATTCTTGGATGGATCTCGGTTACCATGGGGCTTCTATCACATGAACCCGAAAATGTATATTGCAAGAACAACCTCTCTTATGCCAATAACCCAAAACGACCTTTGATTGTGCCGTATCTTATCGAGCCCTTTGCAATTATGAAGTTGACTCGGTGGGGAATTGACTTCCTGAGGAGATTCAATGTAAAACTTGTCTTCTTTAGAGGCCGGGGATCTCCATTTGTATTTCCCTTCTCTCTCTCACTCTCTTATTTTTTTTATTTTTATGACGTACCCTGTTTTTTGCCTAGACCGTCCTTTCGGGTTTTCAATCTAGCGGGCATCTCTTTTGCGTCTTCATTTTGACTCGATTAATGAGGAAATGTGCATTGACTCTATCTGAGGATGAGAGACATGTGATTTTTGCGATGGAGACCTTTTGTCATAATGATGAGTGACATTGACTTGACTAGGGAAGTGGTCTCTAGTATTGACTTCATGTATTTATATATTTTTGAACGACTCACAAGGCAAGTCATTAAGAGAGAAGATAAGGAAAGCCCCAATTTGATTGAAAGAAACTGGGAGCGTCGCTGAAAGATAAGAAGCCCCTAGACTCGACAAGAAACGTGAAATGATTTCAAATCTAGGAAAGTTGTTCAATCTTGAGGTGATTAATTCATTGGTAAATGACTCGTACAAAGATGTCTTGAGAAGTTCGAGATGAATTTCAATCACCATAACACACTAGGGCTAAACATATCTTCTTTCTTGCATGAGACCGGACCCGAAGGTTGCCTACGTTCCTCCAATGTAGAGGCTCAGGTCACCGTAGTTCTTGTGGATGCTCCTTTCGTCGCGAGGAATTGTTGCTTCGTCGTGATGGTTGTCGATGTAGCTTTGTACTTTGTTGATGGAATGATGATGAACTTGTATTTATTTGAATGAGGGGGATTTTTTTTTTTATATATTTTTTTTTGTGCTCTAACTTTTGCCTAGGTTGTTTTGAAAAGTCAACCTAGCGAGCTTTTTTTTGTTTTGTTTTGTTTTTTTTTTTTGTTCCCCCTTGAAAACTTTGCTTGATGTTGCTCCACCTTGTTTTGTTTCTTGGCTTCGTCGTTGATGTTGTTGCCTTCGATGCGATGTTTAGCCCTTAGGCGTTCAAGTGATAGCCTTCGTTCCAAAACTTGCTTAGACATCTTTTCATCATTTTGCCAAGAATTAAATTGAACAACTTGGAATAGTGTATGAGGACAAGAATGACTTTTATTTTATTAGACTGACTCAAACTTTAACATTAATGAGAAGGAAGAAAATTTAATGCACACATAAGAGGATTTTTTAAAAAAAAAAAAAACTAGGTAGAGAAAGAGAAATTGAGATTGTTGTCGTCGTCTTTGTAGTTGTAGTTCTCCCCATTTCAAACCCAAGTCATTCCATGCTTCACGGTTGCTCTTCACCCACGGTAAATTCCCCATTGTCGATCAAATCTTGGATGATTTTTTGGAGAGCGAAGCATCCCTCGGTAGTGTGGCCGCTATGCTTGTGGTAATTTCACCATTCACCACATGCATGATTCTTTGGTATCATCTTCGGCTTGTACCCTTCCAAAGGCTTGACCTTTCCACTTGCCACCAAAGTTTCAAATGCTTCGACTTGGGTCATCCTTAGGAGAGGAGTGAAAACTCGCTTGTCGGCGGCACCTTTGTGGCTTTTGAGGGGAGAGACATTTGAGCATGATTTACTGTTAACCTTTGCCTTGTTGTCCGTGAACTTTTGCAAATGGACCTTAAGTTCGGAAACCTCTTCCTCGTGAATTATTTTCTCAAGAGAAAGACGGGCTTGCCACCAATCATCCTTGCGGCGGGATTCTCGGCAAGTCTATCCATTTGTTACTCCATGGCTCTCATTATGTCAAATAGATTTTCGTTGGACACGGAAGAATACCCACCATTGTTGTTGTTGCCGTTCGAAGCCATTGGACCTATTGGAAGAACACGGTAGATCTTAGATTGGCCCATAAACACATTTTGAGTAAACTAATTCAACCCACAAACAAGAAAAAAGACTCAACCACATAGAGAAAAAGATTTTTTTTATTTACAAAATTCGGAAGGACGTAGTCCTTTTTGGGGTTTCTAGAAAAATAGTAGAATCGTCACACTAGTATATAGACCTTCTCGCGGTCCCATATACTCATTGGATTCCACCACGCTTTTGATACCTATAAGTGACGGGATTAGACTAAATTAATGTCATAAAGCATACATGCGGGGATGGAGTTTTATTTCGTCCATAATAACCACTTGGGGACGGAGTTTTATCTCGTCCATAACAACCACTTGTTTCTTTTGGAAACGGCATGTATGATTTGATGACATTAGTTTAGGGAAATCTCGACACACGAAAACCGACTTGATCACGGAGTGTTAGAACCTAGACTAAGAATGTGTTGGCTTGTGATCGGTTAAAGAGAGGCTTAAAGGTGAACCTAGCGAGCCTTTTTTTTTTTTTTTTTTTTTTTTTAAATCCCCCTTTAAAAAGTTTGCTTGATTTCTCCATGGTTGTTGCTCCATCTTGCTTTGGCACTTGATGTCTTGGATTTGTCGTTGATGTTGTCGCCTTCGTCACTATGTTTAGCCCCTAGGCGTTCAAGTGATGTCCTTCGTTCTAAAACTTGTTTAGACATTTTTTATCATTTTGCCAAGAATTAGATTGAACAACTTGGAAGAGTGTATGAGGACAAGAACGACTTTTATTTGATGACTCAAAATTTAACATGGGACGAGAGAAAACTTTAATGCACACTTAAGAGGACTTTTGACCTTTTTTTTTTATTCCTATTACTAGGTAGAGAAAGAGAAACAGAGATTGTTGTCGCCCCTTGTCATTGTGGTTCTCCTTGTGGCATAATCTCTTGTTGAAGCCCCATTTCAAAACCAATCCTCTTCTTTGATGAGTTCTTGCATATTGTCACTCTCTAACGGTTGCTCTTCACCCACAGTAAATTCACCATTGTCGATCAAATCTTGGATGATGTTTCGGAGAGTGAAGCATTTCTCGGTAGTGTGGCCGCTATGCTGGTGGTAGTTGCACCATTCACCAAATGCATGATTCTTTGGTATCATCTTCGGCTTGTACCCTTCCAAAGGATTAACCTTTCAACTCGTCACCAAAGTTTAAAATGCTTCGGCTCGGGTGATTCCTAGGAGAGGAGTGAAATATCGGTTGTTGGCGGTACTTTTGTGGCTTTTGAGAGACGGGCCACTTGAGCATGCTTTACCATTGAACTTTGCTTTGTTGTCGGTGATTTTTTTGCAAACGGGCCTTGAGTTCAGAAACCTCTTCCTTGTGAATTCTCCTCTCGAGATCAAAACGGGCTTGCCACAAATCATCCTTACGGCGGGCATCCTCGACAAGTCTATCCATTTGTTCCCCATGGCTCTTATTATGTTGAACAGCCTTTCGTTGGACACGGAAATGTTCTCACCCTTGTTGTTGTTGCCGTTGGAAACCATTTGGACCTATTAGAAGAACACGGTTGATCTTAGGTTGGCCCCACAAACACCTTTTGAGTAAAATAAATTAACCCACAAACAGGAAAAGACTCAACCACATAAGGGAAAATGTTTTTTTTTTTTTACAAAAGTCGGAAGGACATAGTCCTTTTTGGGGTTTCTAGAAAAATAGTGGAATCATCACACTAGTATATAGACCTTCTCGTGGTCCCATATACTCATCGGATTCCACCACGTTTGTGATACCTACATGTGACGGGATTAAACTAAATTAATGTCATAAAGCATACATCCGGGGACGGAGTTTTATTTCGTCCATAATAACCACTTGGGGACGGAGTTTTATTTCGTCCATAATAACCACTTGTTTCTCTTGGAAACGGCATGTATGATTTGATGACATTAGTTTAGGGAAATCTCGACACACGAAAACCGACTTGGTCATGGAGTGTTAGATCCTAACTAGAATTGTGTTGGCTTGTGCTCGGCTAAAGAGAGGCTTAAGGTCACCCCCGGCATGTAGTCGTGAACTATACCACGGGTTGAGGTTTACCGCTTCGAGAGAGTCAAGGTCGGGTGGAGCTTGAAACTCTCTAGGACGGGCCTCGACGGGTTTGGGGTTGGACTTGTGCGACTTGATAGTGAGTAGTTCATAAGAATATGTGCATGTAGTGTGAGGTCAAGCCAAGTGACAAAAATATATTTTTTTTTTAAACAAAAGAAAAACAAATAATCACACATTTATAACTTTCGAATCACCCGTGTGACCGATAAAATAAACAGAAAGTAAAAGAAGTTATGTGCAGGCCCGGTGCCCACACATTGTCAAAACTGTTCTGTTTCTGTGCACTGTTCTGTTCTGGAAATGAGCCCAGAAGCGCGCTCATTGGGCTACCTACTTGGGAGACACGCGCGTTAGATGAAGAGGGGCAGAGGCGCCCACTTCTGGGTGAAAACCTGTAAATCAGTAGGTTCAAGGGATTGCCTTGACCCTAAATAAGAAAACTTTCCCCTGCAGAATTTGTTAGCACAGAAACATGGAATTGAAGGACGAGATGAGAGGCAGGCGATTCTGGTGGTGAAGGTCGGAGGCGCGCGCCTTAGGCCAAGAAGGCCAGAGGCGCACGCTTCCCACCTTTTTCCACCAGAATGCCCAGAATGCAGAAATAAGATCACCAAAAGTAAGAAACACAAGTTTAACCCTCTAAGTTATTCCCAGCGGAGTCGCCACTGTAGATACCCCGATAGATCCCACTACTTGGATAGAGCGGTGGAAGGATCCTAGGATGTCTAATTGGTTTTAATTGTTAGAGTCGCCACGTATGTTTTTAAAGGAACATAAGAAAAACCTAGAAGTAGCCTAATTTATGTACAAAACCAGAGATTCGGGAAGAGAAGGGTTCGGGGGTTAGGTGACGGAGTGGGAAGTACTTAAACACCCACTCCGCCCCGCTTACGCGGGTCTTGCTACTAAAGGTGTTCTAATGTTAAAAAGTCCTTCAATTAATAAATTGTGCTAACAATTATATGATAGAGAAAAGGGGGAAATAAAAGGGAAATAAAAGAGAATTGTTTTATATATTAATTTATGCTAAAGATTACATTAAGAGAAGAATGGTAAATTAAACTAGAGATTGAAATGTAGGGAGATAACCTTAACCAACTTTAATGTAGTAAAGTGGTCATTTAGTCATGTCCCAATTGATGGGGATTGCATACATTACTAAGACAAATAAAGTAGAAGAAGAATAAAGTACCTTTAGAAAAAGAAGAACTTCAAACTTTAACTTGGAGATGGAGTTGTTGTAGAGAAATTGTTGTGTAGAAATTTGTGTAGAGTTTTGTTACTAAAACTCTTGTTGGGAGAATGTGTGTATAGTAAAAGTGTAGAGAAAGTTGAAGTCCTTTTCTAAGGTAAAATGAGAGGGTTTTTATAGGTAGAAAAGAGAGAAAAATATGGTCTTTCAACCAATAAGAAAATAAAGAGAAATAAAATAATAAGAAGAAAATCAAATAATAATAAAAAGAAATATTTTTTTTAAAGAAATGGCTGGAATAATGGGATTGGGAGTTATAAAATAAAATGGGTTTAATGCTAGAATAAAACATGTGGTGAAAAGGTTGTTTTTGACTCTAGAAATGGAGGGAAACTTGGTGCAGTCCGTAACTGCCAAAGTGGGAAGCGCGCGGGTCCCGCTTTAGGGGTGAGACGCGCGCGCGACCCGTTAACACTTCCGGAGGCGCCCGCGGGTAAAATGGACAGAATGACAGAAATGACTCTAAAGTTAACTCTGTTATGCAGTTTAGTCCAAAACTAACGGAATCAGTTAGGAACTTAACCGAAGTAACATAATTTAACAAAAATAAGTTAAATAAAAATACTATGTATGCAATTGGGGTGAGAGGTCCAAGGCGGGGTGTCTACAACAACAAAAAAGGTCTTCTTTTGTTTGAACTACAGAGACCTGAGCCTCCCAAACTGTAGGAACGTAGGCAACCTTCGGGTGCGGTCTAAAACAATAATTTTTACCCAAATCATTTCATTAACAAGATGCAATTTTTCTTCATTCCTTGAACCATTTGAACCATTACAATGGATGTTGTTGAGCAAATAAAAGACATTAAGACATTAAATCCTAAAACAAGTGGTCTATTAATTGCAATCTTGGGGTACTAAGAAAAATCTAATCTTTCTTACTCTTGGGAACCCATGTCTTTTGGCTAACTCCTTTAGTTTTCTTGCGTGAACTCGAAGCACCACCGGGACCACTAAGACGAGAAAATACGCTAGGAACAGGTGAGTCTTCTCCAACAACAACCTTCTTTCCCTTGTCAAGGGGAGCCTTGGGAGAAGGATTGTAAGGCCTCTTCCAAACATGAGGATTACCTTTATCCCTTCTTTTCTTCGGTAAACGGTAAGGCCTAGGGGCTTCAACCCGAGCAACGGACTTTGGGGCCTCCACCACAACATCATTTGGCCTCCCTAAATGGTCAAAGACGCTCGGTCGTGCCTTAAAAACAAACTTTAGAGCCTCAACAATTACATTTGGCATTCCCAAACGATCAAAGACACTAGGGCGTGCCTTCACAATAGGGACAGAGTTTGACTTCTTGTCCTCAGGATCGAACACTTTTACTTCAAAGCAAAAATCCATTGGGGCCATTAAAGACAAGATTTTGGGGCTTGGAATGATGAAAAATATTGCAGAAGGCTGCTGTGTGGTGAAACAGTTCGAAAAGAGTTCAAATTTTATAGCTGTTGAAGTATCCTGTTCAGAAAAGAAAGGGGCTGGAAATCCGTAGCCCAGACACGAGCGCCTCTACCTCCCATCACCAGGCGCGCGCGCCTCCCGCATCTAAGACCACATGTGCGCTCCTCTGACAGACGGACAGTTCAGAAATGGCCATTGTCAGTACAGAAGCAGCCCAAGCATGTTATTGCCTTCCAACCTACAGCAGTTCAAACTCCACAGCAATTTCAGCACTCAACAAAACCCACTTCTAGGCACACATCATTTTGGGTCCGCCCGTAAGGAATATCTAATCAAAAGCTAGGACATAAACTCCACTAAAGTTAAATAAAATCCATCAGTATTTCAAGCGAAACAACGACTCATAGTCAGCTGTGCCCGCACCCTGAAAATCATGGCTTCATAAGATGCAGTCACAATGAGCCATCAAAAACCACCATTCTCCTCAAGCAAAAAATGTCACATTTCAAGTCTACCACGACAAAGAGGTGCCGCGTGAGTCCTCTGGGCAGCAACAACGATCATTCGTAAGCCTAAGTGGTACACCCAAGGTTAGCACCAGAATCACATCAGCAGCAAGTGAGCATGACGGGTCCGCCATATCGGATTCAACTCAAGAAAAGTCTGCTAATCGGACTCTAAGAGAGGATGATGGGTCCGCCACATCGGATTCAGCTCAAGAAAAGTCCGCTAATCGGACTCTAAGTGAGCATGATGAGTCCGTCACATCGGATTCAGCTAAAGAAAATTCCGCTAATGGGACTCTAAGCGAGCATGACAGGTCCGCCACATCAGATTTAGCTGAAATCTAGTCTGCTAATCGGACTCAAAATCCTGGCATGGTAAGCCGTTGAATATCACCACCTCTTCATCAATAAAGTCGCCACCACGGGGTTACATCCTAGCATGGTGAGCCGTTGAATGTCACCACCTTTTCATCAGCAATCCTCCAAAGTCGCCCATACAGGGGGCGCATCTCTATCCCTTGCAATTTCAAAAATTTAAGCTCTCATCGAGTCTTTGTTTTCCTTTGTGATGTCCTAGACGGATGTCTTTCTTTCGTCAATGTGTTTTGCTTTGCAATCCATGCCGTCGAAGGGCTCTGTAGACACCTCGCCTTCGACCGCTCACCCCGATTGCACGCTTAATTTGTGTTTTTACTTTGTTTTATGTGTTTTTCGTTAGTTTCTGTTACTTCTATTAAGTTCCTGACTGACTTCGAAAGTTCTGGGGGCTAAACTGAATAACAGTCCTAACTTTCTATTCCATTCTGTCAAAAAAGCCATTTCAGAGTCGGGTGCCTCCGCCCTCTTGTGTCGGGTGGCGCGCCTTCTGCCGTCGCGGCAGGGGACGTACGCTTCTGGTCATCAGTTACAATTTTTTTCCAAGAATTTCTCCCTTGCTCATCAATGTCGATTTTTCCCGAGAAATCTCTGATTGTTGACCCTGTTTTGGCACAAAAAATATCTTTTCTCACCTATAAATACCCCCTCTTCATCCATTGCAAAGGACCGCCACTTTTGGACCACCACTTTTGGAAAATCATCACAAAGAAAATTAATCATCTTGATCACAACACTTCTCCCACCTTTGAAGTTCTTAAAGAGTTTAGGTATTTATCCCCTCTCTCTCTCTCTCTCTACTTCATATCCTTCTTCTTCTTTTTTATTAAACGTGAAATCAACCCAAACATTTTAGGACATGACACCAAATGTTGCTTTACTTCATTGAAGTTAACCAAGGAGTTATCTCCTTACATTCAAAACATTATTTTTACCCCAGAAAATCATCTTTAAAAGTATAGGAAGAACACTCTTTTTTATATAGAACACTTATTTGTAAGACCGACGCTAGTTGGGCGGAATGGGTGTTTAAGTACTTCCCATTCCGTAACCTAACCCCCGAAGCTCATAAAAGAATCTTTGGTTTCGTAACAAACATTAGGCTATATTAGGTTTTTCTTATGTTCCTTCAAAACATAGGTGGTGACTCTAATCTGTAAAACCAAGTTAGACATCCTAGGATAATCACCACTTTAGCCTAAAGCCGTAGTTTCACCCGGGGTATCTACAGTGGCGACTCTGCTGGGGACATTCGAGGGTTAAACTTGCGTTAAATTTGTGTTATATATCTTCTTGCGGGCATTATGGTTCCTGATGATGGGAAGCGCATGCCTCTTGCCTTATTGGCCCAAGGCGCGCGCCTCCCACACCAGAGACCAGAAGCGCCCGCCCTGCATGTGTTCTTCCTATTTCTGCTTTCTATGCTAATCATTTCTGCAGGGGGGTAAAACCAAATTCTTAGGACCAGGGCAATCCCCTGAGTCCACTGTCTCACAGGTTGTGTCCAGAATTGGGTGCCTCCTACTGCTCATGCGCAACGCGCGCGCTTCCTGTTCTATATGCCAAAGGCGCACGCTTTTGGGTGGTTTTCTATGACATGAACAAAGCCCAGAAATGAGCAGAATGTTAGGGTGTGGGAACAGGTTCCTGCATCAGACTGTTTTGGACCCCTTATGTGCTATGTGTGTTTTCTTTTCTTTGTAAATAAAAAAAAAAGGAAAGCAACAAAAAAAAAACATTTTGTCACTTTGTTGGACCTCACACTACGTGTACCAAAAATCCTATCAATTGCCCACTATCGAGTCACACAAGTTCATAACCCCGAACCCGTCGAGGCCCGTCCTAGAGAGTTTCAAGCTCCACTCGACCTTGACTCTCTCGAAGCGGTAAACCTCAGCCCTTGGCGTAGTTCATGACTACATGCCGGGGGTGGCCTTTTGTTGGATATTATGCCCTAGGCCCTTGAGAAAGGCCTATGCATTACATCATAGCTTCATTGTTATAGAGATAACAAACCCGATTATTATATCTTTTGCATGTTTATTATAATAATCATTGTCCCTAGCACTTATGAAGGGCTAGCATGAGTTTAATGGATAATCATGTGATGATTATGGTGCATAGGATGCGGATTAAACTTGTGGGTACTTGTTGGAGAACATGGTACTGGATAGACCCGTTATGAGATTTATGTCATGGTCAAATGTCATAATTAAATCTCATAATAGTCATACCATTTGAATCCTTAAACCTAATATTATCATGGTCTTCCACATGATGAAAATTATGTTTGACATAGTCAAACGCTACCTTTAATTGGGTAGTTATAAAGGCTATGATTGGCATGATCGGATTCTTGTAGGGAATAATGATAAGTCAAGATGAGATTTGTCCCTCTCTCAAGAGAGATATCTGCTTGGCCACTCGATGAGTGAGATTGATGATAGTATATGGCCATACCCAAATGAATTGATGTGATTAATGTCATTTGCTCATATCAATCTACTCGGGATCAAGAAAGCATTGGACAACATAAGTTGACGTGGACCATGACGTATGTCCAATATGATATCGCGTGACAAAGGGATTGTGATATGTTCTATAAGGTAACTTTGGACTTTCAAAGTTATACTAATTGGGTAGTCATAATGGCTTGCTAGAGTCCGCTTATGACTTACGGGTTCTGAATGGTTCGGACTCCTTGCCAACTTAGTATCATCCTATTGGGTCGGTCACACACACAATAGAACGGATTGAAAAAGGTTGAAAATCTGGGAATTTAAGGACTGGCACCGTACGGCTGTGAGAGACGCGCACGGCTCTTATGGAGTCGTACGGCCCCTCCCCCCCCCCCCGATTCTGGTCAGTTTGTTAAGATTTCTTGTGTGACAAAGAATCCTGATCCCAAATGGAATTAGGTCAAACCCTCATATAAATATATGCAGCCAGGTTTGCCAGCCTCTAATGTTGATTTTGGAAATCATAACACATTGTTTTAGAAACAATAAAATATAGAGAGGTGGGATTATTATTATTTTTGAGATTTAGAATCATCAAAACTCAATAATCAATGGAACAAAATAATTCCTATGAAGAAATCGTTCTTCATCAAGCCTTGGATCTAGCAATCAATCAAGAAGGTGTT
This sequence comes from Campanula takesimana, assembly GCA_026119855.1. Lineage (NCBI taxonomy): Eukaryota > Viridiplantae > Streptophyta > Magnoliopsida > Asterales > Campanulaceae > Campanula > Campanula takesimana. The sequence continues at coordinate 508,241 of JAOWBW010000810.1, read as the reverse complement.
CTTGAGTCCGTTCGACGTGTGGATACCGATAGAGGGTGTTCGCTTTTCAACAACTAAAGTCCGTGTTCATGGATTCGATCTTCAAGGGTTAGTTTTTTCTTCTTGTATTTAATTTAATCAACATGCATGGATCCGGGATCATGGGTGTTTGATCTTATGTTTATTCCACTGTGCATGATGCATCAAAACCCAACAGTGGTATCAGAGCCCCGTTTATTGTTGATTATTTTAATACATCATGTTTAAATTATTTAATTCGATTATATGATTTTGCATGATCATAAAGATGAATATGTGATTGGAGTTTATGAGTATGAATATGGGGATTGTGTAATTATTATATTGATGTGATCTATATAAATAATTGCATGTTGGAGTTATCAATAAATAATTGGATTATGTGTATTGATAATTTAGATCTAATTTGTATATGTAATAAATTGTTTATTCATGATATTGATTAGATCTATTTAAATTTGTAATCTGTAAATTCTTGTTAGTTTAATCTAATTAATGCATAAACACCATAATGTAATTGATCGAATTTAAAAATTATGGAAATCTGGAAAACTGGACCAAGGCATCGTACGGTGCCTAGGGCGGCGTACGCCTCCTTGACTGTTGTACGGCTGCCCTAGGGTTTTCTGGCAGATTTGTTTTGAATTCTGGTTTTCTGATTGTTCTGTAAATCGTTTACAGATCTCGAATCAGAAATCGAATTCTGATTCGAATTCTGTAAACGATTTACAAAACAATCAGAAAACCAGCCATCTGAAACCAGATTCGATTAAATAATATTTCAGGAAACACGGCTTCAAAAACCAGATTCGAATCAGAAATCGATTTCTGATTCGAATTCTGTAAACGATTTATAGAACAATCAGAAAACCAAAATTCAAAACAAATCTGCCATTTTTAAACTTAAACATGTATTTATACTGCAATATTTATCTTTGTTGGTTTGTAAGAATATCTAGTTTATTAATTAGTCTCCTTATCCAAACAATTTTCCAGTTGCATCTCATGCTACTAGATACTCAACCTTAACCTTTTGTAGAAAAGTAATGGTGTATTTAGAACTCTTCTAACACCATTTTTAAACTTAAACATGTATTTATACTGCAATATTTATCTTTGTTGGTTTGTAAGAATGCATCTATGTAACTATTAAAAGATCATCTTTCATTCCATCAAAGATCAAGAATGCATCCTTTGGTTCTTCTCAAGTACATAAGGATGTTTCTTAACTAGTGACTTTCACTAGAAACCGATTGGTATTATCTCATCATACTCCAAGTATATGAGACATCCGGTCTTAGTACATAACATGGCTACATGATAGATCCAATTGCCGAACCGTATGGAATCCTAATCATGTGCTCTTGCTCATTAGTATTCCAATAAGACTAAATCTTGTCAAGAGTAGTCCCATTAGACATTTGCAAGTAACCTCTCGAAGAGTCTTGCATAGTAAACTTTTCACTATCTTGTCTGTATTAGTACTTTAACTTCAACCAATCAAACTTTTAGATTTATCTCCATAAATAAGTACAAGGATATAGGCGGCTTTGTTCAAGTCTTTCATTGAGAAACTCTTTCGAAATGAATTATATGTCAACCGCATATACATAAGACTAGGATTTATCACGCTCCCACTAAATTTATTCTAATCACAAGTCTCATCTTTGATGAATTCAAACTCTTTGAATACATCATCAAAATGAAAAATTCACTCCAATTATTTTTCTTTAATCCATCTCATGGATTTCTGCAACTTGCATATTTTATTAGAATTTTATGGATTAACAAAACTTTTAGGTTGTATCAAACACATCCTAAAGTATGTTCCTGTTAAGGAATGCTGTTTTGACATCCATTTGTCATATTTCATATTCGCAATATGAGGTCATGACAATTAGAATTCTAATAACATTAAGCATGACTACTGTTGATAAAGTTTCATCATAATCGATATTATGAATTAATCTTTCTCAATTAGTCGTGCTTTATCAATATGCACTTTGCGATCCATGTCCGTTTTCTCCAAGAAAACTCATTTTCTATCCTATCGTTTTTAAGCCTTAGGGTAGAACAATCAAGTTCGAAACTTGATTATGATACATGGATTGCACTTTCAGATTTTATGACTCCAAGTCATTGATCTAAATCCGGAGCGGACTTTGCATCTTGATAGGTGATAGGTCAATCATTCTTAATAATATTGTTAGTACCCAACCTGAAAAAGAGTTATTAGGCATTCTAGAACTCATAGGGACCTCCCAGGAATTTATGGACTGCGCAGGACTTATCCAGAATTTCTCGAAAATCCCAGATAAGGCGATATTGATGACCTGATCGGATGAAGCCTAAAAGATAGACGTTATATAATCATCCTCCAGAGTCCAGACTGAACAGAACCTCGAAAACCGTGTCAACCACTGGGACCGACCGGGCGGCCAGTCTAGGTTGGGCCGGGCGACCACTTCCTCCAGGTCAGAAACCCTATAAATAGGTGACCTCAGTTCATAATTTTGACACACAATTCTCTCCCCCGAGTTCTACAATCTAAACTGCAGACATAACTCTCTCTCTAAGCCTTTCTAGCAATCCTGAAGGTCCGGCGAATCCACGCAAGAGATTCGACTTCGTTCTTGTCAAGATTGGTGAGAATTCTACATGTTTTCTTAGTTTAGATCTGATTTATACTAGTTTCATCATGTTTATACATCTATATTCATATGATTCATAACGTGTTCTTCATGTTCTTACTAGAATTCATAATATGCTCTATATCTAGGGTATCGATCTTCATGCTTATGTGTTATTTCATGCATGCTTCATGATGTTCTTATTATTATGTTAGATTGAACATGCTAGGTCTAATGTTTTAATCCCTATTTATATGCATAGCCGATGATGATCTTCAAGATCTAGGAACTACTTCTAAACCCTAAACTTTAGGTAATTACTCCCATGATCAGTAATTCTCCAAGGATGAATATGATGACTACATATTGATCTTATCGATGGTATAATCATTATTCTAGGATGTGATCATCTTGTATGATTCTTTCTCCTCCCCCTTCATTATGCATGATCCCGCTTCTTCTCTCTATTCTGATTATGTGCGAACTACGTCGACCTGAGCTTCTCATCACGAGAGGAATGTAAGCAATCTTCAGATCCGGTCTCCAACACTAACACACTACTAACACATTCATCATGATAGAAAGTCCGATCTATCGGGCGATAGGAGTGATAACTTGATATTCTTCTCTTGTCGTAACTTGACCCCCGACCCTCTCTGTTAGCTGTTTCTCAATATTTTAGCTCGATAAAAACAATGTGGCGACTCTTAATAAGTTAAATGCCAATTTGAATATCCTAATCCCATAGAAAAGATAAAATAAAGATAAATAAAGAAAGACTTCCCGTGCGTCGCCCGCATTTTCGGAAAGGGGTATTCACAGTGGAGACTCTGCTGGGGACTAGCTTTGAACATCTTCAAGCATAGAGGGTCAAACTTTCATCAATATCATGATTGTACTTACTTGTTCTTTTCCCCCCTGTATTTTATCGCTTGTACATATTTGCTTCTCTTGTACTTTAGTGCGTTAATATCTTAACTGTTTCCTATTGTACCCTTTCTAACTGTTTTGCATTGCAAACATGTAAAAAAAAAAAAAAAAACCTCTCTGTTTTCTCCCTAAAAAATAACTAGTTGTTGTCCGCACACTACCACTAGGTCCATGTCACACTGCACACCCTACTGGATACTCCGTTGAGTGCACATATTTTGGTGATCCTGTCTCCTCTATCTTCGTGGCACTCGGGCTATCTAACTCACTGTTTTCACTTGTGAAGCAGTCGAGGTTAATCCCTTGTTCATTTCTGAAACCATGCACTCACAGAGTCTAGGACACTCCAAAGTTGACTAGTTGGTTTGACTAGCTTTTCTTTATAGACAATTAACGTGTCGTTCATGCCATCATCTGTTAAGTCTTTAATGAGTCGAGATCCTTCGAGAGAAAAAAGCACAAAAAATGAAATTCCCTACAAGGGTGTGCATATAGTAAGCCGAGTGATACTTTGTACAAGGATCTCAACTCGTTAAAAACTTAACGGAAGTAACATAAATGTTACGTTAAATGCCTTTAAACAAGGGTTAGTTGCTAGGATCTGTTAGGTCGGTGGAAGTCGCTTGCCCTATAGGACCCTCGCCCAAATTGTCCGTTTGGGAGGTGCAATACAGGTGAAAAATGAGGGGTCTATAGACGCAGTGACGACCTCCACTGATCTAGGTTTTGTAGATTGCAACCCAAAAAGGGGTACCCCTTCCAACCATTAGGACTAATAATACATTTGTTTTGTAAATAACAAAATACATTGCATGAGCCTTATCCCGTCCTAAACCTCTCGTCCACTACCTCTACAGAGAAGCAAGTTTGGGTCCGTTCCGGCGGTCATCTTCAACGTTCAAGCCTTCCGCAAGCTCAGTCTTTAGTCTCTGCATCAACAATGTCTCCATCATCAGAGCCTACTACTCCTAATGTCTCCATTCCGCCAGTCTCCGCTTCTGCTGATCCAGAAATCGCCGCCAGTATCAAGCCCTCGGACATTCCTCCTCCTCTCCATGCTTTCTTCACTAACCTCATGCTGCAGATCTCTAAGCTTGAGGATCGAAGCAAGTCTCTAGAGAGGGTCAATCAAGAACTCAAAGATCATCTTCATACTGAGATAAAGAAGAAAGGTGTGGAAACTAGCTTCCACAATGAAGAAGTGATCTTTGTCTAAGACGAAACAGTGCCTGTCACCTACCCTTCCAACGAGGGTGCTATCCCTCTCAAGATGCCCAACTACCAAAGGGTCCCTCCTCCTGATTTCGGTAATAAAGAAACCTCCAGCAAGGGTCCATATGAGCCGTCACCAGAAATGATGGGTAGTTACTTTTCCTCTACCAAGTTTCCACCGCCTTCACTACCGTTGAGTATCGGTGCCGCCGTGCCTATGGTATCCACTACTTCTCCCGCTGATCAAGTCTATGGTAGCACAGATTTCTCCAATCACCCTCTAGTGGTTGCCATGCAAGAACAGATCCACAAGCTGTCTGACATGGTCTCCAAGCAATCCGCTCCGATAGTCAAAACCATTGGCCCAAGCAATGTGGGTGCTCTACCTAGAGACTTCAAGATGCCGAAGGTCTCTACATTCCATGGTGTTACTTGTCCCAAGACGCATCTCGACAGTTATGTGCTAGACATGAGATCCCGTGACTGCACCAACGAGCAAATGGCCCGAGTCTTCCACACCACTTTGGACGGAATCGCTCTCCGTTGGTTCTTAAGTTTGGGTCCCTCCGAATGAGAGACGTGGGATCAAATCACCACAACTTTCTGCGAGAAGTACCAGTCAAACCTCGACTAGCATGTCAACTGCACTGATCTAGAGAACACTATGCAGAGGCCCGGCGAGCCTATCTATGACTTCTACAAGAGGTGGAATCACAAGCTAGCAGAAGTCCAATACCCTCCTAAGGCAAAGGAACAAAATAAAATCTTCTTCAAGTGCTTGTTTCCCGAGCTTAGGGTGGCGATCGGTAATGGTTACTTCCCCGATCTGCAGGAAATGGTCGATGTTGGGGTCAGACATGAAGCTGGCATTACCGGTGTTGTTAAAGAAACTGCCAAAAGTGGAAATACCCTATTCCGCTACAAAGCTCCACCAAATGCCGCTCCTAAATATAAAGAGGTCGCCGGTCAAGTAAGCATGGTCCAAGACAACTCTGCCTTCGACGTCCAAGCAGTTACAAACAGCTCTCCCCGAAAAGAAGATCATTTCGACGACTTCGGCATGCCTACTAGCAAAGTCTTTGAAGTGTTGATAAAGAAGGGTTTGATCAAGCCACTTGAGAACTTCGAACCAATGAACAAGAAAGCCATTCTTGATGCAACCAAGTTCTGCAAGTACCACAAGCACATCGGGCACCTCACCGACGACTGCATACAACTCAAACGAGTCATCCAAAAGCTCATATCCAATGGAAAGATTGAGAAGCCTAAAGGTCTGAACACCATAGCAAACCCGCTCCCTAACAATGGTGGCATCAACATGGTCGAGCTCATCGGAGGCGACATTGGCATTCCCGAAATGGTAGATGCCTTCACCGAACTGGGGCTAGACATGAATGCTCTATTCAGAGGACTAGTCAAGATCGGGGTGATAACTACCTTGGAACATGGGTTCAAATGGCCCAAGCATGGTTGCGACATGTCCAAGTTCTGCTATTACCATAGAGTGTCTGGACACACCAACAACGAGTGCTTTACCATCAAGCAAGTCGTACAGAAGCTTATCAAGGACAGCGTCATTGCGGACCCAAGAAAGATCATCGCCATGGATGTTAGTGTGGTAGAAGTCAATCAAATCACTATGCTAGAACTTGAGGATTGCATTGTGTTAGAATAGAGATCATCAAAGGAACAAAGAGAAGAAAATCTGCCAGCATTCCAGGCGGGCGCTTGAGGCATACCAGGCGGGCGCTCGGTTTGATCAGTTGGTACGATTTCTGGAGAAGGCTTGTAAGCGGGCGCCTGTGACTATCCAGGCGGGCGCCTGGTGCCGCGTACAGTAAAATCGGGAATAGCAGTATTTTCGGGATTTCTCTTATGTTTAGGTTTAGGTCTTATTCTAGGGTGCCTATATAAGCAATGTTCCGCCCCCATACTCATTGTAACTCAGATTTAACATATTATAGTGCAAGATCCTGGCTTGGTAGTGCCCCCAGACGTAGTCAAACATATTGACGAACTGGGTAAACAATTTATGTGTCTTTTTCTTGCTTTGATTTCTTGTGCTTTGTTTGTGTGCTTTTATTGTTCTTGTGATTTGCTTGGGTAGTGGAGGGCCATATCCACAACAACTGGTATCAAGAGCTCTGGTTGGAGATCAGGGTTAATTGTAAGATTGGTTTATCAAGCGATTGGGTGTTGTCAAGCAATCAAGAATGGGCAAGGACAAACAGGCGGTTGAGAAATTTGATGGTTCTGACTACGGGTTTTGGAGGATTCAAATAGAGGATCTCTTGTACAACAAAGATCTCTATAAGCCTCTAAAGGGTGTCAAACCGGAAGGAGAAAAGCAAGAAGATTGGGATCTCATGGATCGAAAGGCCCTAGGGGTAGTTAGATCTACTTTGTCGAAGTGGATCGCGAAGACTACCAAGAAGGCGAAAACCACAAAGGAGCTATTGGATTATCTTACTGAGAGATTTGAAACTCCATCTGCTGCAAACAAGGTTGATTTGATACGCAAGATGGGCAGTCTCAAGATGCAAGAGGGAGGATCCTTGGCTAAACACATCGATGAGTTTATGGATGTTATAGACTCATTGACTGCGTTGGAGATTACGTTTGATGATGAGGTTCATGCGTGCTTGTTTCTAGCGTCTTTACCAGGAAGTTGGAGCGGGACGGTGACAGCGATCAATGCTTCAGCAGGTAAAAACAAATTGAAGTATGATGATGTTAAAGACTTTCTCTTGGGCGAGGAAAATCGCATGAAGAAGTTGGGGACATCGACTGCTTCGGGATCGGCCTTAGCTACTACTAGCAGGGGAAGGCCGGGTACTAGCAAACAAGGGAGAACTGAATCAAGGGAAAACGTAGTGGGTGGTAAGGGCAAGGCCGTGGAGATCAGAGATAAACCAAGGGTTGCGAAAGGATCGGTGCAGTGTTATCATTGCAAGGAGTTAGGACACTACAAAAAGGATTGTCCCAATCGTGGGGGCAATTCGGTGAATGTGACAGTCGAAGGTGATGATGTACTAGTTCTAAGTGTTAGTAGTGCACTAGAATCATGGGTGCTGGATTCGGGGGCATCATTCCACTCTTGCGGGCATGCAGAAGAGATGGAGAATTATACTTCCGGTGATTTCGGTAAGGTCTATCTGGCGGATGGCGAGCCTTTGGAAATCAAGGGGAAGGGGGATGTCAGAATAGGAGCATCGGACGGGAAGGTCCTACATCTGAACGGGGTCAGGCACATTCCAGGTTTGAAAAAGAACCTATTATCAGTTGGGCAGTTGGACGAAGAAGGTTACAAGGTAACATTCGGCTGCAGGAACTGGGTTATTACCAAGGAGGATCGTGAGATCGCTCGGGGTGATAAGGAGGGGACACTGTATTTGGCGAATAACACCAAGGATAGTATCGCGGTGGCGTCAGCCAAGGGTGATACTGATTTGTGGCACTGTCGATTGGGTCACATGAGTGAGAAGGGGATGAAGATACTTTGTTCAAAGGGACTACTACCGGGTTTGAAGACAGTCGACGTGGGGATCTGCGAAGATTGTGTGTTTGGCAAACAGGCGAGAAGTAATTTCTCGAGGACAGGTAGGGCTTTGAGGGAAGCAAAGTTAGAACTGGTTCACACGGATTTGTGGGGACCATCTCCGGTAACTTCTCTGGGTGGTGCGTCATATTACATGACCTTCATTGATGATTCAACAAGGAAGGTCTGGGTTTATTTCTTGAAACACAAAGATGAGGCATTCGAGGTGTTTAAGAAATGGAGGGCCTTGGTGGAGAATCAGACGGGACTTAAGCTTAAGTGCTTGAGGTCAGATAACGGAGGGGAGTATGAGCTCGGGGAGTTCAAGGAATATTGTGCAGCGAATGGCATTCGCATGGAGAAGACTCCAAAGGGCACACCACAACACAACGGGGTTGCAGAGAGGATGAACAGGACATTGAACGAGCGGGCTAGAAGTATGAGGTTGAAGTGTGGACTTCCGAAGACGTTTTGGGCATATGCAGTTGACACGGCGGCTTTCTTGATCAATAGGGGACCATCGGTACCATTGGGGAATGGAATTCCAGAGGAAGCATGGAGTGGCAAGCAGGTAAATCTGTCCTTTCTTCGCATATTTGGCTGCGTTTCATATGTTCATATTGATTCTGCTGATAGAACTAAGTTAGATGCAAAATTTGTAAAATGTACGTTTATTGGGTATGGTGGGGATGACTTCGAGTATAAGTTTTGGGATGACCAAAACCATAAAATTATTCGTAGTCGAGATGTGGTATTCAATGAACAGGTATTGTACAAGGACAGAAAGGGGGCATCTGATGATATTAGTTCGGAACCGGAGGTTGTAGAGGTGGATATTCCAGACTTGGGTGGGAGCACGACGGTTCATGATGACCAAGGTCAGGGGGTCACTGAAGATGAACCACATACTCCGGAACCGGATATTCCGCTGCATAGATCCAGCAGGTTGCGTGGATCACCTGACAGGTATACTCCTTCAAATTACTATTTGTTGCTGACAGATAGTGGTGAACCGGAATGTTATGCGGAGGCTGTTCGTAGTGCACTTTGTGATAAGTGGAAAGCTGCGATGGATGATGAGATGGACTCATTGAAGGCCAACAAAACATGGGAGTTGATTAAACTGCCTAAGGGGAAGAAGGCATTGCATAACAAGTGGGTTTACAGGATTAAGGAGGAAGCAAACGGCAGTAAACGTTACAAGGCAAGGTTGGTTGTAAAGGGCTTTCAGCAAAAGTACGGTATTGACTACACCGAGGTATTCACTCCTGTTGTGAAGATGACCACTATCAGAATGGTTCTGGGGCTAGTAGTGGCGAATAACTTGTTGCTGGAGCAAATGGATGTAAAGACGGCCTTCCTTCATGGGGATTTGGAGGAAGAAATTTACATGAGACAACCAGAGGGATATTTGTCTAAGGGTAACGAGGAACTGGTTTGCAGGTTGACTAAGAGCTTGTATGGCCTTAAACAAGCTCCTAGGCAGTGGTACAGGAAGTTTGATGGATTCATGCATGACATTAACTTTGTCAGATGTGAGGCGGATCACTGTTGCTACTTCAAGAACACGGACAATGGGTATATAATCTTGCTGTTATATGTGGATGACATGTTAATAGCGGGCTCTAGCAGTAGAGAGGTAAACAGATTGAAGGCTCAGTTGTCAGAACGGTTCGAGATGAAGGATTTGGGGGAGGCCAGAAAAATCTTGGGCATGCGGATTGACCGGAATAGGGAGTTGGGTAAGTTGGTTCTTTCACAAGCAGAATACGTTGAGAAAGTCTTGACAAGGTTTTGCATGGAAGAGGCGAAGCCAACAGGGACACCATTGGGTATGCATTTCAAGCTATCCGAGAAGGACTCACCTAAGGGCAAGGAGGAGCGTGACAAGATGGAGAGGACTCCATATGCTTCGGCAGTGGGGAGTCTAATGTATGCAATGGTGTGTACAAGGCCGGATATTGCACATGCGGTGGGAGTAGTCAGCCGGTACATGGGCAATCCTGGGAAGCAACATTGGGAAGCGGTTAAATGGATCCTGCGCTACTTAAAGGGTACTGCTGGTAAGGCTCTATGTTTCTCAAGCAAGGAGGTCGTGTTAGCGGGTTATGTGGATGCGGATTTGGCATCAAGTGATCTTGATAAGAGGAGGAGTACCACGGGTTATGTTTTCACATTGGGTGGTACGGCTATCTCCTGGGCTTCTAAATTGCAGAAGATCGTGGCTCAGTCGACTGCGGAAGCAGAATATGTGGCAGTGACAGAGGCAAGCAAAGAGATGGTATGGTTGCAGAACTTCTTGGGTGAACTTGGGAAGACGCGAAGTGGTAATGCCCTCTACAGTGACAGTCAGAGTGCAATACATTTGGCTAGGAATCCGGCGTTTCATTCTAGGACGAAGCACATTGAGCTGAGGTTTCACTACATCAGGCATCTCTTGGAGAGGAAGATCTTAAGGCTGGAGAAGATTTTGGGATCAGAGAACCCGGCTGACATGTTGACCAAGGTGGTAAACCTTGAAAAGTTGAAGCTATGCATAGCTTCAATTGGGCTTGGAGAATAAGAGAGGAGGAAGGCACTACCATGATCGAGGTGAGCACTAGGAAGACACCAAGGATGAGTTGAAGACGGATACGGGGCTTGTATACGCGGTTGATCTCTAGGTGGGAGATTGTTAGAATAGAGATCATCAAAGGAACAAAGAGAAGAAAATCTGCCAGCATTCCAGGCGGGCGCTTGAGGCATACCAGGCGGGCGCTCGGTTTGATCAGTTGGTACGATTTCTGGAGAAGGCTTGTAAGCGGGCGCCTGTGACTATCCAGGCGGGCGCCTGGTGCCGCGTACAGTAAAATCGGGAATAGCAGTATTTTCGGGATTTCTCTTATGTTTAGGTTTAGGTCTTATTCTAGGGTGCCTATATAAGCAATGTTCCGCCCCCATACTCATTGTAACTCAGATTTAACATATTATAGTGCAAGATTCTGGCTTGGTAGTGCCCCCAGACGTAGTCAAACATATTGACGAACTGGGTAAACAATTTCTGTGTCTTTTTCTTGCTTTGATTTCTTGTGCTTTGTTTGTGTGCTTTTATTGTTCTTGTGATTTGCTTGGGTAGTGGAGGGCCATATCCACAACACATTGAGCAGCTAAAAATCTCCATGAAGAAGTTTCTCTATGACCTCATGAACAAAGGACTCCTTAGACAACTCAAAGGATACTCCACACATATGGGCAGTAATGTATAGAAATATTGCCATTATCACCAAGCCACCGGTCATAGAACAAGGGAATGCTTCGCTTTGAAGAAGGATATAATAAAGCTCATCCATGAGGGCTCACTCGAAGATCCTAGATTATCTTTAGACGAAGATAGTATTGCAACGAACATTGGTGATCTAGCCGAACCTATTGTGGCAGACTCCGTGTTTTCTAGTGATGATGAGATAGGTTGTACTTCAAAATTCATTAATGATAGTAATTCTTCTTGTTATATGTTGTCATTAGATGAACTATCTTTAGAAGCCTCTCTTCTAGGAGATTGCGACTCTGGTCTACTCAAATATCCACTTAAATATCCACCACTATCTATAGCAAAAATCTTCGCAGAATCCGCCAAAATGCCACAGTCTCCATACGACATATGAGCAGAAATCAACCTACTCACAAGGTCCGGACATATCTATCAGTCAGACCCCAAGGGTACGAAGAAGGTCTTCAATAAGGAGTCAGATCCCTCAGACCCTGAGAAAGAGGATCCCATCCTCACGCAGCTTAAACAAACACACTCCCTACTCACCTCATCTCTAGCTCATCGCCAAATGCTTGAGAAGAATTTGGCCGTTACTATGGTCCCATCAGACACAACTCCCGAGAATGTCACACAAATTATCGGCAACATTCACTTCAGGAATATTATCACATTCTCAGAGCTTGATGAACCTCCGCTTGGCATCGATCATAATGAACCTCTGCACATTACAGTCGAAATCAGTGGGAAGAAAATCCCTCGAGCCTTTGTAGACAACGGATCCGCCATCAATGTACTACCGTCACGGATGATGGATGTAGTGGGTGTGGATGCGACTACCTTGAGGCCTTCCAAGCAGACAATCAAGGCTTATGACTCTACATGCAGATAAGTGTTAGGGATCGTTACCCTGCCCATCTCCGTAGGGACGCAAAATCTGTCCACGGATTTCCAAGTGATCGACATACCATCCTCCTTCACCATCCTGCTAGGACGCCCTTGCATCAGTGTGTGAAATTCCAGTCAGGGAATGAGGTGACAGTTATCTACAGTGACCTAGTGACAGCTCAAGGCACCGACACGAAAGGAGTACCTGTGTTACAGATTCAGCATGAGGAGGACCGCAGACTCTTCAGTGGGTTCGAAATAGTGGCACAAGCTCAGATATGTGATGACGATCTCACCAGAACTTTGGATAGAGTGCTACCCGTCTACAAGATACTTCGAAACATGGGCTTCATACCGGGGCTGGGGCTAGGTAAGAACTTACAAGGTCCCACACATTTGACTGAAGAAGTAGACCACATAGGCCTGTTCGGGCTAGGGTACATACTTACTCCCACCGACAAAGCAGAGCAGAAACAGATTGAAGTACTGAAGAAGAAACAACTCCCTTACAAGAAGTCAGACATGAAGCCTTACCACCTCTCCCTCAACAGCTACTATGTCAGAGAAGGTGAAGAGTATTCAAAATTTGAGTTTGCAGAGCCATGGTTCGACCACAATGGAAAGCTGGAAAAGGGTTTTGAAATCTTCAGAGATGTCGAGTTCGACCGGGCCATTCTAGAGCTAAGGTATATGGAACCTCGAAAGACTGCTGGCAGAGTTACTACCATCAAGAATGAGTACTGCATCAAGGTGAACAAAGACCTGACTTACGATACTGAATTTGTGTCACTCGATGAACCGTTGGTCAGCGAAGCTAAGGAAACAGAGTCATGGGACGGCCAAGATTTGTTCCAGTGCTTGAGCTTAGAAGATGATATCGTGGCTGTTATTGAATACGGACCTGTGACTACTACTATCAAGAATCTGGGGCTGGCCAGCTCGCCCCTTTGAGAGTCAATTCCCCCTAGGTCAGTTAGGTCCCCTTTTCTCACTTATGAGTTCGTGTCTCTGTCTAAGTCTAATGACCTCAAGTCAAAAGACTACGGTGTAATCGCAAACGCTGTCTTTCCCCGTGCATTAAATGAAAATCTCGACCTTTCCAAGTATCCCGCTATGGCCGCTCTTATAAATGATAAATTAACTAATCAACCTAATGATATACCAATAGTTAATAACGATTCATTAAAAGAGGCAGACACAGACAAACTTAATAACGAATACATCCGAGAAATCTCAGAGCAGGTTATGAATCAAAGGGAAAATAGAGCCCAAGCTGCCAATGAGGTGTTAACATGTGTGAATCTGGGAAGACAAGACAAGCCGAAGTGGACTCAGATTAGGAGCTTCTTTCAAAGTGAAGAGCAAGAAGCGCTGTTCAAACTGCTTAGAGAATATGAGGGCATCTTTGCATGGTCCTGTGACGATACGCCAGACAGAAAATGGGAACAAGTGACAACGCCAGACATTGGGTCAGTAAATCAAGTGATGTTTTCAGTCAAGCCTGAATGGTCTCCTCGCATGGCGACAGAAATAGAAAAACTGCTATAGAGAGATTTCATCAAGTCCGTATACTGGCCAAAGTGGTTATTTAACATCATCTCCGCAAAGAAGTACAAAAGGAAGGTGACGGTTCACTTAGACATCATGAGTCTCAATGAATTGAGCCCCAAACATAGGTTCCCGATGTTTGACTTAAACGTACTGTTAGAAGCAGCCGAAGACAGAGATGTTCGATCATTCCTCGAAAGTTTCCCCGGTAAAGATAGGATACCCGCCACAGTACGAACAGACGAGAAAATACTCTTTCACACGCCATGGGGTAGTTATTTTCACACCAACAGGTTTCTAGAATGGAAAGGCATTGGTATCTCTTACCACATACCAACAGGGTCGCCATCAGATACAGACGTCTACCTAGACGACCTAGTGTTGCACTCCAAGAGACCCTACGGCCGACACATCGAGGATCTACGGAAACTCTTCAACATGCTGAGAGGTCAGCAAATTCTCTTAGATCCATCGAAATGCAGATTTGGTACTGTTCAGACAAAAGCTCTAGGGTATAGATTGGGACAAAAATTCGAAGCCGACCCCGAGAAAGTCAGAGAGTTAATAACAATGTCACCACCTCGCAAAAAAAGTGAAAGGATCAAACTCATAGGTCTGCTACACTACATCAGCTGCCTCACAACGGCAGGAGACCCGGTCCTCAAAGAATTACAGAATTGCTCAGAAGAAGTTTGGAACCAGAAATGTGAGTTGGCTCTAACTCAACTAAAGAGCCACTTAACGGATAACCCGTCCTTACGACCGACGCACGGGAAGTCTAAGTCACAGAATGGATCCCCCATCATTTTTCAACATTGCACAAGCTCGGATCGACCGTTGGGCCTCATGTTCAAAGAACTGAAGAAAATGGGTAAACTACAGCCGATGCAAGAATTTGGTCTTACTCCGACACTACAGATTTCCGAACCAAACAGAATGTGTTCCTACCACCAGAATGAAGGGCATAGTACGGACGACTGTCAAGAGTTGAAAGAAGAGATCCGACTACTCATCGAAATGGGTCGTTTAACCAAGCAGAACGAAGATTGGGTGTACACGGACAACGATGGCCTCCTCCCAGTCAAGGTTTACAAGCTCCGCCGCTACTACTGACCACTACGGTCCTGCTCTACCAAACGGTACTCTCCATCAGCGGTCCTTCTCTCCATCAGCGGTACTCTCCATCAACGGTCTTCTACAATGGCCATCCCTCTTGTAAAAAAAAATAAAAAATTATTACTATCTTTATTTCCCCCCCCTTCTATCTTCCCTTTCTACATTCAGAAATGAACTACAGTGACCTGAGCCCTTTAGCCCTACTTGTAAAAGGGGAACGTAGGCAGCCTTCAAAGGTGCAGTCTAAAAAATAAATAAAAATCCAAATCTGGTTTGAGCAAATTTGAATAAAGCAAACAATCTGTTTATAACTAAAGCAAAATCTCTATTTCCACGAGTCACTACACGTTAACATTTATTTGATGAGTCTAAGCTCGAAAGAACATGCGAATAAATAACCTGCGGTGAAATTTAAATAAACTAAAACAAACTAAAATCTAAACTATGTGTCTGCAACGACTGTGGTTGGATACTCGGAGTCACTCCTCCTCTTCCTCTTCCTCATCTTTCTTCGGTTTCTTGTCTCTTCATCCGCGTCTAGACCATCTAGTAGGATCCGCAAAGAAGTCCTTCCTCAACTGAGTCACCCCCGTTGGGGCTTCTCTCCTTCTTTTCCTCTCAGTAGGTGTTAACTGAGCCAAGTCGGTGTCCACCTCTTGTTGTACATTCTCGTCCTCCCTCAAGCGCCTGCTCGAGACATAAGGGACCACCACCCTACGTCTCAGTCGTCTCAGAGTCTGTCCCATATTCCCTAGGGTCGTTTCGTACCAGTCTAAGTATTCTCGAGACAGAAGTATGTCACGTGGTCGCTGTATATAGAGAACGCTGGGCATGAGAGCATAAGACCAACACCGATCCTCGGCATTCATGGGAAGTATCCTGGCACTAACCCGGTTACAAGTCTCATCCCATGAAGAAGGTATAATCTGAGGAACACCATACTAACGGCACACCCGTATTGCATAATAATAGGTGGTCTCATCAAAGGCAGGGACTCGGATAATGCAAAGACCGCTTTGGACCCACCGTGCTCCGATAACCCCCCAATGAGGAACCATCCACTTAATATAAGCAGTACCCATCTGTGCCATATATGTTACCCATGCAGACTGTGACATCCCTGCAAATCGCTTCTTTATGCACCTACTCTAGCAAACCTAAGGTGACACTGGTCTAACAGGTTCCTCCAAAACTCGCAACCTTTCCTGCAACCACAAGTTCAACAGTCGGGTACTTCCTCTAGTCATCTTTCGAGCTCCCGAGGCCAACTCTCCTATACCGTGCAGAGTCTCCCCAAGCAAGCAAGGGACAATACTGCGATTGGCTCGAGCCTAGTCTACCATGTCAAGACAACCCATGGTAGCTACTCCTACGTAAGGTGGAAATAATATCAAGGCAAATAGACAAAGTGCTAGATAGTCCAGAGCCGTGTCAAACTCCACCGTGCTGTTAATGAACCTAATAGGAAGCCCATAAAGGTCAACATCACCATCCAACAGCAAGTCCCTAGCATCTTCAACAGAAACCCGCAGCAATTGGAAAACCCGAAGTTCTGCAGGCACTTGGTACTGCGGCATGGCTACCCTATCCGTCACTCCCACACCACAGATGTCGTGACCCCGACCCCGCGGGCCGGGAACTCGCGAGCTGGACGTCGACTTAAGACAATAAAACACCAAAATACTTAAGATAAAAATTCCTTTTGATACCAAAAGATGATAATACACGGTTTTAGAAATCCAATCTTAACAACATTACTAAACCACTAGTATAAGCTCCACAAGCTTACACCAAAATACAAAATATTACAACTTCTTAATGACGTCATAGTTTGGTAATACTATCCCAAAGGTTATACATTTAAGTAATACAAACCGAACAACAACCTGCCCAAAAGCCACGAACCCTCTCGACGTCCTCCTCGTGATCAGCGAGTCCTATTACTTTCCTCTTGGGGGGGGTTAAGGAAAACCAAAGATAAAAAGAAAGGGGTGAGATAAATCTCAATAAGCCACTTATGCAACTACATGACATGTTATGATGCAATAAACAATAATAAAAGTAACAAGTAACAAAGGATATAAGCCAAGGTTTCCCAAATGGATAGAACAATCGCTGTGCAGCTTCAACCAAATCAACCAATCAACCAATCTTCATAGTAGCATAAACAGCTGAAGATAACAACCCCGGTACCGGAACCATGTAACAATGATAAAGTAACAAGGGGAATATGACACAAAGTCATAACCCAAACAACTAGCTAGAATACTCACCAAAGGGAGCTAGCTCATCCCAACCAAGGCCAATCTGGAAGGGGAAAAGGGGAACCAATGGACGATACTATACTGGACTTGGCTCGTGGCATTATAATATTATCCATTGCCTGACTCGAACACAAGTACCAGCTGGACTTTCAAATAAAGGCTAAGTAATAAAATACTAGCTCAAAGAACAACTAATGATTCCAAAGTAGGGAATCAAGCCAAATAATCATCATAAAGGTAAATCAATCCAACATCACATTATAAAGTTGTCCCAACATTCTCAAACAATACTTAGTTAAATTCCATAACACATTTGTTCACAAAGGAACCAATCTCAAACACTAGAGTGTTCCACGATATTAACTTAAGTTAACTAGAATGGTATCCCGAGCCTAGACCAAGCTGACTTCGAAAACAACTAAAAATAGAGACCTTCAGTTCAGCCATTATGGGCGGTCGCCCAAAACCATCATGGGCGGTCGCCCAAAACCATTGCCTAACACCAAATCGACTGATGACCTGGGCGGTCGACCAACCTAATAGTGGGCGGTCGCCCACAACCCCTGTTCTGCCGGAAATCGGTAGAAATGACCTGGGTTCTTACCCATTCTTTCCATTCCACAACTCAACCAAAATCTAACACTTCTATCTACCATACTAAGGTACTAAAACACCATATAAGCTTAAAAAAGTCTTATATAACAACATCTAAACACACAAATCCAATAATGGTCCAAATATCATATTATCACAAAATGGATAAAATGTCAATCAACTCAAAATCCAACCAAGAAGCAATATATAGAAATCAAAGCATCAGCTAAGCTTAGTATGAACATTTTTAGCATAAACAGGGGGAAAGCAACTTACTTGGATTTTATTAAAGGAAATGGAATTCGAATTTTCTTGGCCACAAACGATCCTAGCGACGATCTAAACATTTTATATAAAAGGTGTAATGAGAAATGATGAATAAATGAGGACCAAAAGAAGGAAAGAGGGAGGGAGTTTTATTACCTATCAATAGAGGGAGAGAGAAATGAGGGAGTGTGTGTGTGTGTGCAGGAGAAGTGAGGGAGAAGGGGGAGTAGGGAGGGAGTAAGTAAGAGATATTTAAAAAGTTTCATAAATAACCCTCTACTTCTACTTTGAACACCTAACCCATATAACACACTTTCAAATATTTCCCTTATCTTCACACTTAGCACAATTGATCAATTAAAATGCTAGACATGAAATTTATGAAATATAAAATGCACATATAAATTATAAAATAAATAAAATAAATTCAATAAAATAGTGCTAGGGTTTCGGGTCGCGACATTCACTCCACCTAAAAGAAAATTCAACCCGAATTTTAAAAATACTTACCCGAATTAAATAACCACGGATACTTCCTCTCTATCTCTTCTCGAAGCTCCCACGTTGATTTTTCAACATTTTGATTCCTCCATAGCACTCTAACCAACTCTATGCTTTTATTCCTCAACTTTTGAACTTTGGTATCAAGAATCTGAACCGGTCGTTCCTCGTATGACATGTCAGGTTCTATATCCTCAGGTACCCTCGGTAACACGTGAGACGAATCGTGCAAATACTTCCGAAGCATAGAAACATGGAAGATGTTATGCAACCGGTCTAAAGAAGATGGCAACGCAAGTCGATAAGCAAGAAGTCCCACTTTTTCCAAAATCTCAAACAGTCCTATATACCTCGGAGCCAATTTACCCTTCTTCCCAAACCTTCGAATACCCACCTTCGGAGATACCTTCAAGAATACAAAGTCCCCGGTCTGAAAATTAAGATCCCATCTTCGGTGATCAGCATAGCTCTTATGTCGACTCTGGGTTGTCTTCAATCAATCTCGAACAATTCTGACTTTCTCAACTGAATCCTGAATCAAATCAATACCCCATATCTTCGTTTCCTCGATCTCATCCCAACAGATAGGTGATCTACACTTTCTCCCATACAAATCCTCATAAGGAGCCATCTCGATGCTAGCCTGATAACTGTTATTATAAGAGAATTCCACTAAAGGTAAATGCGTATCCCAAGAATCAGAAAAGTCTACCGAACAAGCTCGTAAAATATCTTCCAGAATCTGAATAGTCCTCTCGGATTGACCGTCAGTCTGAGGGTGAAAATCCGTACTGAATCTCAAATCTGTACCCAAAGCTGCCTGTAACGCTTTCCAGAATCTAGAAGTAAACCGCGGATCACGATCTGATACAATGCTAACCGGAACCCCATGTAATTTCACAATCTCATTAATATAAAGGGTCGCAAGTTTCTCCATCGAGTATCTGATATCAATCGGTAAGAAATGAGCAGACTTGGTCAGTCTATCCACGATTACCCAAACACTGTCATACTTCCTACGGGTACGAGGTAGTCGCGTAACAAAATCCATAGTCACATGTTCCCATTTCCACTCCGGAATCTCTAATGGCTGAAGTAGTCCTGCGGGTCTCTGATGCTCAGCTTTGACCTGCTGACAAGTTAAACACTTCGATACATAATCAGATATTTCCCTCTTCATGTTGTTCCACCAGAAATGTTGCTTCAGATTTTGGTACATCTTCGTACTACCAGGGTGAATAGTATATCTCGATTTATGACCCTCATCCAAAACTTGCCTCTTTATACCATCAACATCGGGCACACACAAACGTCCACGAAAGGTTAACACTCCATTCCAACTGATAGAAAAATCCTCGAAGTTCTTCTCTTTCATTTTACCCATTATTTTCACTTACTCTAGATCTTCTTTCTGAGCTTCCTTTATTCTCTGAATTAGGGTAGGAGATACCCTAATGTTCGCAAAAATATCCCCATGTCTCGATTCACGAGGACACTAGTCTCGAACATCCTCAAGCATTTTCCACTCTCGAACCATCATCGATGCCACATAAGATTTTCTACTAATCGCATCAGCTACAACATTAGCCTTTCCCGGATGATAAGATATTTTACAATCATAGTCCTTCAAAAGTTCCATCCATCTGCGCTGTCGGTTATTAAGTTCCTTCTGGGAGAAAAGATACTTCAAACTCTTGTGATCCGTGAAAATCTCAATTTTTGCCCCGTAAAGGTAATGCTTCCACTTATGAAGAGCAAATACAATAGCTTTACAATCATAGTCCTTCAAAAGTTCCATCCATCTGCGCTGTCGGTTATTAAGTTCCTTCTGGGAGAAAAGATACTTCAAACTCTTGTGATCCGTGAAAATCTCAAATTTTGCCTCGTAAAGGTAATTCTTCTACTTATGAAGAGCAATTACAATAGCTGCCAATTCCATATTGTGAGTAGGATAATTCTGTTCACTCGGACTCAACTTCCTCGAAGCATACGCGATAATTTTCCCATTTTGCATTAAAACACAACCCAAGCCTTCCTTCGATGCATCACTATAAATCACTAAGTCATCGTTCCCATTAGGCAATGCCAATATCGGTGCAGTAGTCAACCTCTTCTTCAGCTCTTCAAAACTGTTGTTACATTTTTCGGTCCACTCAAACGGAACATTCTTTCGGGTCAACTGAGTCATCGGTGTAGCAATCCGTGAAAACCCTTCTATAAACCTCCTGTAATACCCTGCTAACCCCAGAAAACTCCTGATCTCAGTCACTGTTTTTGGTCGTTTCCAATCAACAATAGCTTCTATCTTCAAAGGATCCACCGAAATCCATCTTTAGAAATAACATGACCCAGAAATGAAACTTTTTTGAACCAAAATTCACACTTACTAAACTTCGCGAATAGCTGTTCTTTTGCGAGTACTGATAAAACTGTCCTCAGATGTTGATCGTGCTCCTCTTGAGATTTGGAATAGATAAGGATATCATCAATAAAGATCACTACGAACGTATCAAGATAAGGATGGAAAATTCTGTTCATTAAGTCCATAAACACAGCTGGTGCATTAGTCAACCCAAACGGCATAACCAAGAACTCATAATGACCATATCGGGTGCGAAAAGCAGTCTTCGGAATATCCTCTGATCGAATTTTCAATTGATGGTACCCACTCCTCAAATCAAGTTTAGAAAATACCACTGACCCTTGAAGTTGATCAAATAAATCATCAATATGCGGTAGAGGATATTTGTTCTTCACCGTTACCTGATTCAACTTTCTGTAATCAATACACAACCTCAACGAACCGTCTTTCTTCCTTACAAACAAAACCGGTGCTCCCCACGGTGAAACACTAGGTTGAATAAATCCTCTATCAAGCAACTTCTGTAACTGAACCTTCAATTCTTTCAACTCTGCTGGAGCCATTCTATAAGGTGCTTTCGAGATCGGAGCTGTACCTGGTAATAGATCTATACAGAACTCTATCTCTCGATCGGGCGGCATACTGTACTCTGAAGAGAAAACATCAGGAAATTCTCTAACTACCCGAACACTCTCTAACCCAGGTGATTCTTTTTTGGTATCCAGCACACTCGCCAAATAACCCTCACAACCACGATGCAACAACCTCCTCGCTTTCACATAAGAAATCATACGAATATTTCTATCCAAAGGAATAGCCTCAAAAACAAACTTAGGCACATTAGGAATAGAAAAAGTAATGACCTTCCTACGACAATCAACTGAAGCATGAAATTTGCTCAGCCAATCCATACCCAAAATAACGTCAAAGTCTTGTATCGGAAGAACTACCAAATCCGCACACAAAACATGACCATAAATAAGCACATCACAAGCACAAAACACTTTATCAGTCACCAGACACTCTCCCATAGGATTTTACACCTCTAACACATAAGGTAAGGACTCAGATGAATCATTTAGCAAAGAAGCAAAGTGCACAGATATATATGAATGCGATGATCCTGGATCTACTAATGCACGAGGGCTCACACTAGACACAGAAATAATACCTCCTATCACTGAAGGATCATCAGTAGCCTGCTGCTGGTTCATAGAAAAAACTCTTCCTTGAACCCTAGGCTTCCCTGTTGCATCTCTCTTCTGGCCCTGTGAAGTATCAGCTCCTGTCCCCGATGGCTGATATTTGGATCTAGGACAATTTTTCACAAAGTGCCCCAACTGACCGTAATTAATACACTTCCCTTGCTTCTTCCAACATCAATCCTCCGAATGTCCTTCCCTCTAACAATAAGAACAAAGTCTTCTATTCTGATTCCCTTGGTTTCCCGGAGTATTACCCGGATTCCTGACTATTGGTTGCCCTCTGAACTGTGACTGACCTCCGGAATATCCTCCTCTGTTATCAACACGTGGAGGTGGTTGTGATCTGATCTGACCTCCTTGTTTACCCATGTTAACTACCTCTGTTTTCCTCTTGTGCTCTCCAATGTCTTTCTCTACCAAGTAGGCACGGTCTACAGCATCCTGAAAAGTCTGAATCCTCTGAGCTATTAGCTGAGTTCTGATAGCTGTCCTCAAGCCTCTAATAAACCTCAACGCCTTCTGCTGTTCTGTTGATACAAGATAGCCACAATACCTAGCTAATTCTGTGAACTTAGCCAAATACAGTGCTACCGTCAACAAGTTCTGCTCCAAGTTTAGAAACTCTATCTCCTTACTGTTCTGATCAACTACAGGAATAAAGTGCTCCTTGAATTTCCTTACAAACAGCTCCCAGGTATACGTTACGTGAGTCTCATCCCAACTCGCCTTAATTACCTTCCACCAATGTTCAGCAGCTCCCACTAGCTTATAGGCCGCAAACCGAACTCTGTCTTCACCCGTACAACCAAAGACATCATAGATCTTTTCCATTGCTTCTATCCACATTTCAGCCTTTTTCACATCAGGTTCTCCATCATACTCTACCGGTTTCAATTTCAAGAACTGTTCCAACCCATACCGTGGAGGTGGTGCTTGTTCCTCTCTCGGCCCTTGATCATGAATGGCTTTCATAGCCGCTTCGAACATACCCTGAAACATCGCACGATTTTCTACCCGTAACTCTTCAAGATTCGAAGCCCCAATGTGACCTTCACCAGCCCTTCTTCTAGCCATTTTGAACAAGTACTTGCATAAAACACCAATCGTTACTCACTCCGAACAACACTACCCTCTTAGGTCATTCTAGTCCACCTATACTTAAACTTAGAGCTAAACCATAGCTCTAATACCAACTGTCGCGACCCCGACCCCGCGGGCCGGGAACTCGCGAGCTGGACGTCGACTTAAGACAATAAAACACCAAAATACTTAAGATAAAAATTCCCTTTGATACCAAAAGATGATAATACACGGTTTTAGAAATCCAATCTTAACAACATTACTAAACCACTAGTATAAGCTCCACAAGCTTACACCAAAATACAAAATATTACAACTTCTTAATGACGTCATAGTTTGGTAATACTATCCCAAAGGTTATACATTTAAGTAATGCAAACCGAACAACAACCTGCCCAAAAGCCACGAACCCTCTCGACGTCCTCCTCGTGATCAGCGAGTCCTATTACTTTCCTCCTGGGGGGGGGGTTAAGGAAAAACAAAGATAAAAAAAAGGGGTGAGATAAATCTCAATAACTCACTTATGCAACTACATGACATGTTATGATGTAATAAACAATAATAAAACTCACATAGCACGTAGCAATTATCAGTTAACAGATAGCAGCGGAAATAAACAAGTAACAAAGGATATAAGCCAAGGTTTCCCAAACGGATAGAACAATCGCTGCGCAGCTTCAACCAAATCAACCAATCTTCGTAGTAGCATAAACAGCTGAAGATAACAACCCCGGTACCGGAACCATGTAACAACGATAAAGTAACAAGGGGAATACGATACAAAGTCATAACCCAAACAACTAGCTAGAATACTCACCAAAGGGAGCTAGCTCATCCCAACCAAGGCCAATCTGGAAGGGGAAAAGAGGAACCAATGGACGATACTATACTGGACTTGGCTCGTGCCATTATAATATTATCCATTGTCTGACTCGAACACAAGTACCAGCTGGAATTTCAAATAAAGGCTAAGTAATAAAATACTAGCTCAAAGAACAACTAATGATTCAAAAGTAGGGAATCAAGCCAAATAATCATCATAAAGGTAAATCAATCCAACATCACATTATAAAGTTGTCCCAACATTCTCAAACAATACTTAGTTAAATTACATAACACATTTGTTCACAAAGGAACCAATCTCAAGCACTAGAGTGTTCCACGATATTAACTTAAGTTAACTAGAATGGTATCCCGAGCCTAGACCAAGCTGACTTCGGAAAACAACTAAAAATAGAGACCTTCAATTCAGCCATTATGGGCGGTCGCCCAAAACCATCATGGGAGGTCACCCAAAACCATTGCCTAACACCAAATCGACTGATGACCTGGGCGGTCGCCCATAACCCCTGTTCTGCCGGAAATCGGCAAAAATGACCTGGGTTCTTACCCATTCTTTCCATTCCACAACTCAGCCAAAATCTAACACTTCTATCTACCATACTAAGGTACTAAAACACCATATAAGCTTAAAAAAGGCTTATATAACAACATCTAAACACACAAATCCAATAATGGTCCAAATATCATATTATCACAAAATGGATAAAATGTCAATGAACTCAAAATCCAACCAAGAAGCAATATATAGCAATCAAAGCATCATCTAAGCTTAGTATGAACATTTTTAGCATAAAAAGGGGGAAAGCAACTTACTTGGATTTTATGAAAGGAAATGGAATTCGAATTTTCTTGGCTACAAACGATCCTAGCGACGATCTAAACATTTTATATATAAGGAGTAATGAGAAATGATGAATAAATGAGGACTAAAAGAAGGAAAGAGGGAGGGAGTTTTCTTACCTTTCAATGGAGGGAGAGAGAAATGAGGGAGTGTGTGTGTGTGTGCAGGAAAAGTGAGGGAGAAGGGGGAGTAGGGAGGGAGTAAGTAAGAGATATTTAAAAATGCTAGATTGATCAATTAAAATGCTAGACATGAAATTTATGAAATATAAAATGCACACATAAATTATAAAATAAATGAAATAAATAAAATAAATAAATAAAATAAATTCAATAAAATAGTGCTAGGGTTTCAGGTCGCAACAACAGAGAGCCACAAAGTCTTCATACGTGGGGGTGATTTCATTGTAGGAAAAGTTGAAGACATGATTCTCATTGTCCCAGAACTTAACAGCAGCACGAATCAAGTTCTCATCAGACTTAACCCGGAACAGGGACCAATGGCACTTAATTCTGAATCTCTTATCAAAGTTTGCACGAGTTGTCCTCGAAAGCTTCCTAACCCAGATCTTCAAACTCTTGATGAAGTAGCATTGTCTCTCCTCAGAAATCCTAGGGTGTCTATCCATCAGAAAGCCGTGGAAGGATCGAAATCTAGAACAAAAGGAAGATAAACTGCTGTCTGCCTCATCTCTTTGCGAGACTGCTGATTAAATAGGGTAGGGAATTCAAGTCCTGATCGTACAAGGAAAAATCTGACGAAAATCATGTCAGATCAGGGATTATCCGCGCGGCCAGTCCTTCCCCATGGTTGGCCACGTGGCCACATAAGCCATTCCATACATATTTGCAAGTCCGTCCCCGCCAAACGCCGGAATGGACCCATCTCAGACATTTTGAAGGTCCCGAATCACAAAAGAAGTCCGACAAAGAAGGTGGAACTACCTGACAGTGTGTTTAATCCCCATCTTACCCCTAGAGCTCATGCATTGTACTAAATGTAAAAACATGTAAATAAAATACTAATTAATTAATACCAAAAGAAAATAAAATATTGTACATAAATATGTTTGTTTGTTCCCCTCCTCTCTCTCTAACAAAATGCAGGAAATAAAAGGACTACATCTAGTCTGATGTTGGTAGTGGTGCCCTAGGCACGTTTAATAAACGTTGTAATTGTTATCATTTATTTCATATCAATAAAGAGATGTTTTGATTATTATTATTGTTCATGTTTACTTATAATAATCTCCGTCCCTAGTACTTGTTAAGCACTAGTATAAAGGCTAAATGATCATGCGATGATCATGTTAGATTTATGGGTACTTGTTTGGAACAAGGTACTGGACATGACCCGCTGTATGAGATTTATGTCATGGTCTATGTCGAACATATATCTCATATTAGTTATGTCATTTGAATCCTTAGACATGAAGTTATTATAGTCTTCCACTTGATGTACATTATGTTTGACATATTCAAACGCTACCTTTAACCGGGAAGTTATAAAGGGTATGATTGGCATAATCGGATTCACGTAGGGAAGAATAATAAGCTAAATGGATTTGTCCCTCTTCGGAGAGATGTCAAGCTTGGGCCTCTCGTAGGAATGATGTTGATGAAATGTTCGGCCGGACTCAAATGAATTGATTGGATCAATGGCATTTGGATTATCAACATATTCGGAATCGAGAAAGTATTGAACAAAACAAGTTGATTGTTTGACCATGACTTGTGTTCAATGACGTCGAGGACAAGGGGATTATGACATGTTCTAAAGGAATGCGAACTTGTATCTAGTTATACTATTTGGGTAGGTATGACGGTTTGCTAGAACCTAATCATATCTTATGGTTTCATGTTTGAACCCATTGCCAACTTAGTATAATCCTAGAGGGTCACACACAATAGAACGAATCTTTAAAAATGACTAAAAAGGAATTTTTCAGATTTTCTGGCCTAGTGGGCGACCGCCCAAAAGGCACTGGGCGACCGCCCAAAAGTTGGGCGACCGCACAACCAATTTTGGGCGGCCGCACAGTACTGTCGGCTGACACTTTCCTAATTCGATTTGGAATGTCTTTTGACACAAGTTTCCTATTTGGAATAGGTCTTGCTTGTGTATAAAAGGAGGATTTCGGCCAGAACTTCATACATAGCCTTTTGTGAGCTTTCAAAGAGTTTGAGAGAGATTTTATTTTGTTCTAAGACATCATTGATTGAGGAACAAAATAATTCACAAATAAATTCCATATAGTTCTTTATTAAATTGTGAAAGTGTGTTTCATAATATTGGTCTAGCAACCAAGATCAAAGAAGCTCCTTTGATATTCGTTCGAAGTGTGGATACCGCTAGAGGGTGAAAATCATCATCTTCAAAGTTCGTGTTCAAGCTTTGTGATTGTGATCAAGTCTTCAAATCTCCACCAAAGGCCAAGAGAAAATTTGATAGCCATCAAGGGTTAGTTTATTCCTCTATTCATTATGTTGTATTTGATTTAATCATATGAATGGATCTATGGGCTTTGGGTTTCAAAATTTTAAATGCTAAATTCCGCTGCGCATGTTACTACGAAACCCAACAGTGGTATCAGAGCCCCGTTCATGTTGCTTATTTCAATACCTAGATCATGTTATGTGTATATAAATTGTTTATGTGCCTTGCATGGTATGAATATTGGAATATATGTGGTTTATTGTTTTACAACTTTAATCGCACGATTCAATCGCAATAAATAAATTATGATGGATTCAGAATTGTTGGTTATTAATTTTTGTTTGGATCAAAGTTTTAATAATCGGGGAAAAACAATTTTGAGACAAAATTTTCGAACTTGAAAATTCTGCACCTCCTGATGGCCATGGGCGACCGCACAGAAGATTCTGGGCGGCCGCACACTTTTTGGGCGACCGCACAGATCTTTTTGGGCGGCCGCACAAAGGGATCAGAAGGTCTGATTTTGGTCAAAACAGAATCTGGAATTTTTCGGAAAAAATTCAACAAAACCAGTAACAGAACCAGTCCAGACTTGCTGATCTGGAATGGGTTTTGGGTAGTTGGTTTGTGTGTGGATTTTGGGGTTTGATTTTCCTATTTGTTTTGGTCTTGTGATTCTAAGATTGGTTCAAGGTTTGGATGGCTAATCTGCGTTCATCGAGATTGTGTTTCCCAAACTTGATCGCAATCAAAGTTTCAAAGATAAAACGAAGTTAGAATTATGAAGAGTTCATAATTGCTAAAATTGAGAAACAAAGTTCTTTATTCAATGATTGGAGATCCATGTTGAATTGTGAATGCAATTGGCCTACGTTCATCGAGACCATCTATTGCTTAGTTTCGGCCACATGGATTACTTTCTTGGTTTCTTGAATTAGTGCGGGATTGTGGTTGCCTAATGGCTTAGTTCGACCGCACTTCTTGTTGTCTTGATTTGGAAATAATAACCGAAGTTGAAATAGTCTCATCCTCATAATTATAGAGAAACTAATGACACATAAATATCATGCTTAAATTAATGGAGATTAATTTAGTGACTAAACTTGATGTGTAACATGTTTATATTATGTGCTCATAAATGGGTTATATGCTATATGTGATGAACCTTCTAAGAAAGTTTTAAGTCCTTCTTTGCCATGCCATGATTAAAAGACTTGTTTATATATGGGTGATTTTGATGTGGGTTCGCCTCCGCGAAGTGCATTGATTTTATTCATGTATGAGCAAGATGAGGTTCATTAATTTAATGTGGGCTTGCCTCCGCAAGGTGCATAAAATTGAATGGTTCCTATACGTTTAAAATGGTTGGATTTAATTAGGCGTCAAAACAGTTTTGGGCCTAGGCAAAAGATGAGATTAAACATGGTTTTTGAAATTGGATTTCTCAAATAATCTCATAAAAGGATCTAAGAATCATATGGGATATGATTGACATGATTGTCTACCTAATTAATTTATTTTTGAGCGGTCCGCCTCCGTGGACTCAAAAGTTAAATTAAAGTTGGATCTTAGCCCAATCAAATTATATTATACATTGGATGTATATGAAGGTTATATAATTTAGTGGGAGTATTTTGTTTGAAAAATACATTATTTATCTCTTTAATGAAAACCGGTACTTATTAAATTTTGGAATTTTTTTGCATATTTGTAGATAATGACTAATAACACTCAATCAATGTCGTTGCAATCGATCCTTGAGAAGGATAAGCTCGAAGAGAATGGTACTAACTTTATGGATTGGATCCGTAGCATAAGAATCGTTCTTAGGCAAGAAGATAAGTTGTACATTCTCGATGGGCCTCTCCCTGCTGAACCACCGCCTACTTCCCCTAGGGTAGAAAGAGACAATTACAAGAAACATCGTAATGATTCTAGAGATGTAAGTTGTCTCATGCTTGCTGCTATGTGTTCAAAACTCCAACAAAGTTTGGAACATTTGGAAGCCTATGAGATACGCGTGGAGTTAAGAACCATGTTTCAAGAGCAAGCTAGGCAAGAGAGGTACAAGACCATTGTTGCATTCACTACTTGTAAGATGAATGAAGGGCAACAAGTGAGTCCTCACTTTCTTAAAATGAAAGGTTATGTAGAGCACCTTGAGAAACTTGGCTATCCAATCCCATTTGAGCTAGCCACGGATCTCATTCTTAATTCATTGCCTAAAAGTTATAATCAGTTTGTGATGAATTACAACATGCATGGAATGGATAAGAATCTCTCTGAGTTGCATGGGATGCTCAAAACTGCAGAGATGAAAATTGTGGAGAAAGTTTCTCCCGTGCTCTTGGTTCATGAAGGGAAGAAGGCTAGTGCCAAAGGAAAGGGTAAGAAAGTTGTCAAACCCAAAATAACCAAGGCAAAGGTTGCCAAGGCTTCTGAGGGAAAACCTGATTCACAAAAGGATGCAATCTGTTTCCATTGTCAAGAAATTGGTCATTGGAAACGTAATTGCAAGGCTTTCATGGAAGAGCAAAAGAAGAAGAAGAGCAGCAAGGCTGCGTCGACTTTAGGTATCTATATGATAGATATTCTCCTTTCTACCACTGATTCTTGGGTATTGGATACCGGATGTGGTTCTCACATTTTTCTAAATGTGCAGGGACTAAAGAATAGGAGACTGCTTAAAGAAGGTGAAGTAGATCTACGCGTGGGGAATGGAGCAAGAGTTGCTGCATTAGCCGTAGGGACTTATGAAGTTACTTTACCTTCTGGATTAATTCTTGTTTTGAACAATTGTTATTATGTTCCGGATTTAAGAAGAAATATTATTTCAATTTCTTGTTTGGATAATGAAGGTTTTAAGTTTCTTATTGAGAATAAGAAATTTTCTATTTATTTAAATGATGTGCTTTATGGTATTGCTAATTCATTTAATGGCTTTTATATCTTGGATGTCAAGAATGAAAATAATGTCTATCATGTAAATAAGAAATCTAAACCTAATGATGTAAATCATACTTATTTGTGGCATTGCCGTCTTGGTCATATTAATGAGAAGCGTATCTCAAAACTCCATGGGACGGACTTTTGGGTTCATATGACTTAGAGTCATATGATACTTGTGAGTCGTGTCTTCTTGGAAAAATGACTAAGACACCTTTTACCAAGTTGGGTGAAAGGGCAAGCGACTTATTGGGGTTGATACATTCCGATGTATGCGGACCATTAAGTTGCAATGCTAGGGAGGATTTCAATACTTCATAACCTTCACTGATGATTATAGTAGATTTGGGTATGTTTACCTAATGAAACATAAAAGTGAAGCATTTGAGATATTAGAATATTTCAAAATGAAGTAGAAAAACAACTTGGCAAAAGTATAAAGGCACTTCGATCAGATCGAGGTGGTGAATACTTAAGTCAAGAATTTGATGATCATCTAAAGAATTGTGGAATAGTTTCACAATTGACTCCACCTGGAACACGACAATGGAATGGTGTGTCCGAGAGGAGGAATCAGACTTTATTAGACATGGTTCGATCAATGATGAGTCAAGTTGATCTTCCAATATCCTTTTGGGGTTACGCCCTAGAAACCGCTGCTTTCACACTAAATCGTGTTCCAATTAAATCGGTTCAAAAGACTCCATATGAGATGTGGAGCGGAAAGAAGCCTTGTCTGTCTTTCATGAAGATTTGGAAGCTTTTGTCAAAACACTTGTCTCAGACAAACTTGCACACAAATCTGATAAATGTATTTTCGTGGGATATCCTAAGGAAACTAGAGGATATTACTTTTACAACCGTGAGGACAACAAAGTGTTTGTTGCCCGAACCGGTGTCTTTATAGAGAAAGAGTTTCTCTCCAAAGAAATCAGTGGGAGTAAAATAAATCTTGAAGAAATTCGAGACCCAGAAAATAACATTGAACCAATATTGGAACAAGAACAAGAACCACAAGGAGTTGTGGAACCTGTTCAAAATACACAAGCAACTCGCAGATCTAGTAGGTTACGATCCGAGCCTGAGAGATATGGATTTCTCGTAACGGATAGTAATGAGGTAGAAATCATTAAGAATGATGAACCGTCAACCTACCAAGAGGCGATGTCTTCTCCTGATTCGGACAAGTGGCTTGGAGCCATGGAATCCGAATTGCAATCCATGCAAGACAATCAAGTTTGGAATTTGATTGATGCGCCCGAAGGTGTAAAAACCATAGGATGCAAATGGGTCTTCAAGAAGAAGACTGACATGGATGGGAAGGTGCATACTTACAAAGCTAGGCTTGTAGCGAAAGGTTATAGGCAAGTTCATGGTATTGACTATGATGAGACCTTTTCACCCGTAACAATGATCAAGTCTATAAGAATCTTGCTTGCCATTGCCGCATATCATGACTATGAAATATGGCAGATGGACGTCAAAACCGCTTTCCTGAATGGAAAACTTCAAGAGGATGTGTATATGACACAACCAGAAGGTTTGAACAAGATTCTAAGGTATGCAAATTGCAAAGATCCATCTATGGATTAAAGCAAGCTTCAAGGAGTTGGAATCTCTGTTTTGATGAATCGGTCAAAGAGTTTGGTTTCATCAAGAACGAAGATGAGCCTTGTGTATACAAGAAGATTAGTGGGCGCATAGTGCTATTCCTTATTTTATATGTGGATGACATATTGCTCATTGGAAACGACATTCCTACACTTCAGTCTGTGAAGACTTGGTTAGGAAAGTGCTTCACAATGAAAGATATAGGTGAAGCCGCATATATTCTTGGCATTAAGATCTATAGAGATAGATCAAGTAGGCGACTTGGTTTAAGCCAAAGTACATACATTGACAAGGTCATTAGAAGATTCCGTATGGAAAATTCTAAGAGAGGAACCTTGCCCGTGTTACATGGAGTTTCTCTAAGCAAAACTCAATGTCCTAAGACAAAAGATGAGCATGAGAAAATGAATGATGTTCCATATGCTTCGGCAATTGGGTCCATCATGTATGCCATGATTTGTACTAGACCGGATGTATCTTATGCTTTGAGCATGACAAGTAGATACCAATCCGACCCTGGCGAAAATCATTGGATAGCTGTAAAAGCGATTCTTAAGTACTTGAGAAGAACTAAAGACTCGTTTTTGGTCTATGGAGGAATGGAAGATGATCTCATTGTAAATGCTTACACGGATGCAAGCTTGTAAACCGACAAAGATGATATCCGATCGCAATCGGGTTTTGTGTTATTGTTAAATGGTGGAGCTGTAAGCTGGAAGAGTTCCAAGCAAAGTACAACCGCTGATTCTACAACAGAAGCTGAGTATATTGCTGCATCGGATGCTGCAAAGGAAGCTGTTTGGATTAAGAAGTTCATAACTAAACTTGAAGTGGTTCCTAGTATTGCTAATCCAATAGACCTTTATTGCGATAATAATGGTGCTATTGCTCAAGCAAAGGAACCAAGAGCACATCAGAAATCCAAACACATACTTAGGCGTTTTCATATCATTCGAGAGATCGTTGATAGGGGAGACGTAAATATATGCAGAGTACCTACTGATGAAAATGTTGCGGACCCGCTAACAAAGGGACTTCCACAAGCTAAACATGATGGTCATGTTAGGTCCATGGGTATTAAATGTTGGTAGTGGTGCCCTAGGCACGTTTAATAAACGTTGTAATTGTTATCATTTATTTCATATCAATAAAAGAGATGTTTTGATTATTATTGTTGTTCATGTTTACTTATAATAATCCCCGTCCCTAGTACTTATTAAGCACTAGTATAAAGGCTAAATGATCATGAGATGATCATGTTAGATTTATGGGTACTTGTTTGGAACAAGGTACTGGACATGACCCGCTGTATGAGATTTATGTCATGGTCTATGTCATACATATATCTCATATTAGTTATGTCATTTGAATCCTTAGACATGAAGTTATTATAGTCTTCCACTTGATGAACATTGTGTTTGACATATTCAAACGCTACCTTAACACGGTAGTTATAAAGGGTATGATTGGCATAATCGGATTCCCGTTGGGAAGAATAATAAGCTAAATGGATTTGTCCCTCCACGGAGAGATGTCAAGCTTGGGCCTCTCGTAGGAATGATGTTGATGAAATGTTCGGCCGGACTCTAATGAATTGATTGGATCAATGTCATTTGGATTATCAACATATTCGGAATCGAGAAAGTATTGAACAAAACAAGTTGACTGTTTGACCATGACTTGTGTTCAATGACATCGTGGACAAAGGGATTATGACATATTCTAAAGGAATGCGAACTTGTATCTAGTTATACTATTTGGGTAGGTATGACGGTTTGCTAGAACCTAATCATATCTTATGGGATCATGTTTGAGCCCATTGCCAACTTAGTATAATCCTAGAGGGTCACACACAATAGAACGAATCTTAAATAAGAGGACTATATTGGTATTTAGGGCCGGAGGACCTCTAAGGAATTTCTGGAAAGTTCTGGGCCTCCTGGTCAACCAAGCGGGCGCCTGAACAAGCCGGAAAAAGAATTGGACTTTCTGCCCAAACAAGCGGGCGCCTGGGTAGGACCAGGCGGGCACCCGGTATGCCGATTATAAATTTCCTAATTTGATTAGGAATGGTTTTTGGCACAAGATTCCTATTTGGAATAGGTCTTAATTGTGTATAAAAGCACCAATTCGGCCAGACCATATTGACAAGTGCTTTTGTGAGTCTCAAAGAGTTTGAGAGAGAATTTATTTTGTTCTAAGATATCCTTGATTGAGGAACAAAATAATTCACAAACAAATTCCATATAGTTCTTTATTATATTGTGAAAGTGTGTTTCATAATATTGGTCTAGCAACCAAGATCAAAGAACCTCCTTTGATATTCGTTCGAAGTGTGGATACCGCTAGAGGGTGAAAATCATCATCTTCAAAGTTCGTGTTCAAGCTTTGTGATCGTGATCAAGTTTTTCAAATCTCCACCAAAGACCAAGAGAAAACTTTGATAGCCATCAAGGGTTAGTTTTATCATATATTCATGTTGTTGTATTTGATTTAATCATATGAACGGATCCATGGGTTTGAGTTTCTTAAAAATTTTAAATGCTAAATTCCGCTGCGCATGTTACTTGGAAACCCAACAGTGGTATCAGAGCCCGGTTCATGTTGATTAATTCAATACTTGGATCATGTTATGTGTATATAAATTGTTTATGTGCCTTGCATGATATGAATATTGGAATATATGATACTTATGTGTTTTGTGATTTTATGTGGTTTATTGTTTTGCAACTTAATCGCACGATTCAATCGCAATAAAAATTATGGTGGATTCTGAATTATTTCGATTATTGATTTTGATTGGATCAAAGTTTTAATAATCAAGGAAAAATAATTTTGAGACAAAATTTTCGAACTTTAAAATTCTATACTATTCTGGCCATTCAAGCGGGCGCCTGGTCCTTTGCAGGCGGGCGCTCGGTGGTCAAGATTTGTTCTGATTTTGGTTAAAATCTGAATATGGAATTTTCGACAAATTCGACAAAACCAGTAACAGAACCAGTCCAGACTTGTTGATCTGGAATGGTTTTGGGTAGTTGGTTTGTGTGTGGATTTTGGGGTTTGATTTTCCATTTTGTTTTAGTCTTGTGATTCCTAGATTGGTTCAAGTTTTGGATGGCTAATCTGCGTTCATCGAGATTGTGTTTCCCAAAATTGATCGCAATCAATGTTTCAAAGATAAAACGAAGTTAGAATTATGAAGAGTTCATAATTGCTAAAATTGAGAAACAAAGTTCTTGATTCAATGATTGGAGATCCATGTGGAATTGTGAATGCAATTGGCCTACGTTCATCGAGACCATCTATTGCTTAGTTTCGGCCACATGGACTACTTTCTTGGTTTCTTGAATTAGTGCGGGATTGTGGTTGCCTAATGGCCTAGTTCGACCGCGCTTCTTGTTGTCTTGATTTGGAGATAATAACCAAAGTTGAAATAGTCTCATCCTCATAATTATAGAGAAACTAATGACACATAAATATCATGCTTAAATTAATGGGATTAATTTAGTGGCTAAACTTGATGTGTAACATGTTTATATTATGTGCTCATAAATGTGTTATATGCTATATGTGATGAACCTTCAAAGAAAGTTTTAAGTCTTTTATTGCCATGCCATGATTAAAACACATGTTAGTACATAAGTGACTCTAATGTAGATTCGCCCTAGCGAGATGCATTATATTTATTTATGTATGAGCAAGATAGATAATGTGGGCACGCCCTAGCGGGACACATTAACTATGCGTTTAAAATGGTTAGACTTAATTGGGCGTCAAAACAGTTTTGGGCCTAGGCAAAGATGAGGTTTAACATGCTTTTTGAAATTGGATTTCTTAAAGAATCTCATAAAAGGAACTAAGAGTCATATGAGATATGATTGACAAGAGTTGTCTACCTAATTAATTTGATTTTGTATAATCCGCCTTAGCGGACTTGAAATTAAATTAAAGTTGGATCTTAACCCATTTAAATTATATTATACATTGGATGTATATGAAGGTTATATAATTTAGTGGGAGTATTTTATTTGAAAAATACATTATTTATCTCTTTAATGAAAGACGGTACTTATTAAATTTTGGAAATTTTGCATATTTGTAGATAATGACTAATAACACTCAATCAATGTCGTTGCGATCGATCCCTGAGAAGGATAAGCTCGAAGAGAATGGTACTAACTTTATGGATTGGATCCGTAGCATAAGAATCGTTCTTAGGCAAGAAGATAAGTTGTACATTCTCGATGGGCCACTCCCTGCTGAACCACCGCCTACTACCCCTAGGGTAGAAAGAAACAATTACAAGAAACATCATAATGATTCTAGAGATGTAAGTTGTCTCATGCTTGCTGCTATGTGTTCGAAACTCCAACAAAGTTAGGAACATTTGGAAGCCTATGAGATAGGCGTGGAGTTGAGAACCATGTTTCAAAAGCAAGCTAGGCAAGAGAGGTACAAGACCATTGTTGCATTAACTACGTGTAAAATGAATGAAGGGCAACAAGTGAGTCCTCACTTTCTTAAAATGAAAGGCTATGTAGAGCACCTTGAGAAACTTGGCTATCCAATCCCATTGGAGCTAGCCACGGATCTCATTCTTAATTCATTGCCTAAAAGTTATAATCAGTTTGTGATGAATTATAACATGCATGGAATGGATAAGAACCTCTCTGAGTTGCATGGGATGCTCAAAACTGCAGAGATGAAAATTGTGGAGAAAGGTTCTCCCGTGCTCTTGGTTCATGATGGGAAGAAGCCTGGTGCCAAAGGCAAGGGTAAGGCAAAAGTTGTCAAACCCAAGATAAGCAAGGCAAAGATTGCCAAGGCTTCTGAGGCAAAACCCGATTCACAAAAGGATGCAATCTGTTTCCATTGTCAAGAAATTGGTCATTAGAAACGTAATTGCAAGGCTTTCTTGGAAGAGCAAAAGAAGAAGAAGAGTAGCAAGGCTGCGTCGACTTCAGGTATCTATATGATAGATATTCTCCTTTCTACCACTGATTCTTGGGTATTGGATACCGGATGTGGTTCTCACATTTGTCTAAATGTGCAGGGACTAAAGAATAGGAGACTGCTTAAAGAAGGTGAAGTAGATCTACGCGTGGGGAATGGAGCCAGAGTTGCTGCATTAGCCGTAGGGACTTATGAAGTCACTTTACCTTCCGGATTAATTCTTGTTTTGAACAATTGTTATTATGTTCCGGATTTAAGCAGAAATATTATTTCAATTTCTTGTTTGGATAATAAAGGTTTTAAGTTTCTTATTG
This sequence comes from Campanula takesimana, assembly GCA_026119855.1. Classification (NCBI taxonomy): domain Eukaryota; kingdom Viridiplantae; phylum Streptophyta; class Magnoliopsida; order Asterales; family Campanulaceae; genus Campanula; species Campanula takesimana. The sequence goes on along the minus strand of JAOWBW010000810.1, from coordinate 470,897 downwards.
AGAATAAGAAATTTTCTATTTATTTAAATGATGTGCTTTATGGTATTGCTAATTCATTTAATGGCCTTTATATCTTGGATGTCAAGAATGAAAATAATGTCTATCATGTAAATAAGAAATCTAAACCTAATGATGTAAATCATACTTATTTGTGGCATTGCCGTCTTGGTCATATTAATGAGAAGCGTATCTCAAAACTCCATGGGGACGGACTTTTGGGTTCATGTGACTTAGAGTCATATGATACTTGTGAGTCGTGTCTTCTTGGAAAAATGACGAAGACACCTTTTACCAAGTTGGGTGAATGGGCAAGCGACTTATTGGGGTTGATACATTCCGATGTATGCGGATCATTAAGTAGCAATGCTAGGGGAGGATTTCAATACTTCATAACCTTCACTGATGATTATAGTAGATTTGGGTATGTTTACCTAATGAAACATAAAAGTGAAGCATTTGAGATATTTAGAATATTTCAAAATGAAGTAGAAAAACAACTTGGCAAAATTATAAAGGCACTTCGATCAGATCGAGGTAGTGAATACTTAAGTCAAGAATTTGATGATCATCTAAAGAATTGTGGAATAGTTTCACAATTGACTCCGCCCGGAACACCACAATGGAATGGTGTGTCTGAGAGGAGAAATCGGACTTTGTTAGACATGGTTCGATCAATGATGAGTCAAGTTGATCTTCCAATATCCTTTTGGGGTTACACCCTAGAAACCGCTGCTTTCACACTAAATCAAGTTCCAACTAAATCGGTTCCAAAGACTCCATATGAGATGTGGAGTGGAAAGAAACCTAGTTTATCTTTCATGAGGATTTGGGGTTACGAAGTTTATGTCAAGAGACTTATCTCTGACAAACTAGCACACAAATCTGATAAATGTATTTTTGTGGGATATCCTAAGGAAACTAAAGGATATTACTTTTACAACCGAGAGGACAACAAAGTGTTTGTTGCCCGAACTGGTGTCTTTCTAGAGAAAGAGTTTCTCTCTAAAGAAATCAGTAGGAGTAAAATAAATCTTGAAGAAATTCGAGACCCAGAAAATAACATTGAACCAATAGTGGAACAAGAACAAGAACCACAAGGAGTTGTGGAACCTGTTCAAAATACACAAGCATCTCGCAGATCTAGTAGGTTACGATCCGAGCCCGAGAGATATGGATTTCTCGTAACGGATAGTAATGAGGTAGAAATCATTGAGAATGATGAACCGTCAACCTACCAAGAGGAGATGTCTTCTCCTGATTCGGACAAGTGGCTTGGAGCCATGGAATCCGAATTACAATCCATGCAAGACAATCAAGTTTGGAATTTGATTGATGCGCCTGAAGGTATAAAAACCATAGGATGCAAATGGGTCTTCAAGAAGAAGACTGACATGGATGGGAAGGTGCATACTTACAAAGCTAGGCTTGTAGCAAAGGGTTATAGGCAAGTTCATGGTATTGACTATGATGAGACCTTTTCACCCGTAGCAATGATCAAGTCGATAAGAATTTTGCTTGCCATTGCCGCATATCATGACTATGAAATATGGCAGATGGACGTCAAAACCGCTTTCCTGAATGGAAAACTCCAAGAGGATATGTATATGAGACAACCAGAAGGTTTTGAACAAGATTCTAAGGTATGCAAATTGCAAAGATCCATCTATGGATTGAAGCAAGCTTCAAGGAGTTGGAATCTCCGTTTTGATGAATCGGTCAAAGAGTTTGGTTTCATCAAGAACGAAGATGAGCCTTGTGTCTACAAGAAGATTAGTGGGAGCATAGTGCTATTCCTTATTTTATACGTGGATGACATATTACTCATTGGAAACGACATTCCTACACTTCAGTCTGTGAAGACTTGGTTAGGAAAGTACTTTGCAATGAAAGATATGTGTGAAGCCGCATATATACTTGGCATTAAGATCTATAGAGATAGATCAAGGAGGCTAATTGGTTTAAGCCAAAGTACATACATTGACAAGGTCATTAGAAGATTCCGTATGGAAAATTCTAAGAGAGGCACCTTGCCCGTGTTACATGGAGTTTCTCTAAGCAAGACTCAATGTCCTAAGACAAACGATGAGCGTGAGAAAATGAATGATGTTCCATATGCTTCGGCAATTGGGTCCATCATGTATGCCATGATTTGTACTAGGCCGGATGTATCTTATGCTTTGAGCATGACAAGTAGATACCAATCCGACCCTGGCGAAAATCACTGGATAGCTGTAAAAGCGATTCTTAAGTACTTGAGAAGAACTAAAGACTCGTTTTTGGTCTATGGAGGAATGGAAGATGATCTCGTTGTAAATGCTTACACGGATGCAAGCTTCCAAACCGACAAAGATGATAGCCGATCCAAATCGGGTTTTGTGTTTATGTTAAATGGTGGAGCTGTAAGCTGGAAGAGTTCCAAGCAAAGTACAACCGCTGATTCTACAACAGAAGCTGAGTATATTGCTGCATCGGATGCTTCAAAGGAAGCTGTTTGGATTAAGAAGTTCATAACCGAACTTGAAGTGGTTCCTAGTATTGCTAGTCCAATAGACCTTTATTGCGATAATAATGGTGCTATTGCTCAAGAAAAGGAACCAAGAGCACATCAGAAATCCAAACACATACGTAGGCGTTTTCATATCATTCGAGAGATCGTTGATAGGGGAGACGTAAATATATGCAGAGTACCTACTGATGAAAATGTTGCGGACCCGCTAACAAAGGGACTTCCACAAGCTAAACATGATGGTCATGTTAGGTCCATGGGTATTAGATACATGGGAGATTAGGCCTAGGGCAAGTGGGAGATTGTTGGTAGTGGTGCCCTAGGCACGTTTAATAAACGTTGTAATTGTTATCATTTATTTCATATCAATAAAAGAGATGTTTTGATTATTATTGTTGTTCATGTTTACTTATAATAATCCCCGTCCCTAGTACTTATTAAGCACTAGTATAAAGGCTAAATGATCATGAGATGATCATGTTAGATTTATGGGTACTTGTTTGGAACAAGGTACTGGACATGACCCGCTGTATGAGATTTATGTCATGGTCTATGTCATACATATATCTCATATTAGTTATGTCATTTGAATCCTTAGACATGAAGTTATTATAGTCTTCCACTTGATGAACATTGTGTTTGACATATTCAAACGCTACCTTAACACGGTAGTTATAAAGGGTATGATTGGCATAATCGGATTCCCGTTGGGAAGAATAATAAGCTAAATGGATTTGTCCCTCCACGGAGAGATGTCAAGCTTGGGCCTCTCGTAGGAATGATGTTGATGAAATGTTCGGCCGGACTCAAATGAATTGATTGGATCAATGTCATTTGGATTATCAACATATTCGGAATTGAGAAAGTATTGAACAAAACAAGTTGACTGTTTGACCATGACTTGTGTTCAATGACATCGTGGACAAAGGGATTATGACATATTCTAAAGGAATGCGAACTTGTATCTAGTTATACTATTTGGGTAGGTATGACGGTTTGCTAGAACCTAATCATATCTTATGGGATCATGTTTGAGCCCATTGCCAACTTAGTATAATCCTAGAGGGTCACACACAATAGAACGAATCTTAAATAAGAGGACTATATTGGTATTTAGGGCCGGAGGACCTCCAAGGAATTTCTGGAAAGTTCTGGGCCTCCTGGTCAACCAAGCGGGCGCTTGGGTTGCACCAGGCGGGCGCCTGAACAAGCCGGAAAAAGAATTGGACTTTCTGCCCAAACAAGCGGGCGCCTGGGTAGGACCAGGCGGGCGCCCGGTATGCCGATTGGAAATTTCCTAATTTGATTAGGAATGGTTTTTGGCACAAGATTCCTATTTGGAATAGGTCTTAATTGTGTATAAAAGCACCAATTCGGCCAGACCTTATTGACAAGTGCTTTTGTGAGTCTCAAAGAGTTTGAGAGAGAATTTATTTTGTTCTAAGATATCCTTGATTGAGGAACAAAATAATTCACAAACAAATTCCATATAGTTCTTTATTATATTGTGAAAGTGTGTTTCATTATATTGGTCTATCAACCAAGATCAAAGAAGCTCCTTTGATATTCGTTCGAAGTGTGGATACCGCTAGAGGGTGAAAATCATCATCTTCAAAGTTCGTGTTCAAGCTTTGTGATCGTGATCAAGTTTTTCAAATCTCCACCAAAGACCAAGAGAAAACTTTGATAGCCATCAAGGGTTAGTTTTATCCTATATTCATGTTGTTGTATTTGATTTAATCATATGAACGGATCCATGGGTTTGGGTTTCTTAAAAATTTTAAATGCTAAATTCCGCTGCGCATGACAAAAGATGAGCGTGAGAAAATGAATGATGTTCCATATGCTTCGGAAATTGGGTCCATCATGTATGCCATGATTTGTACTAGACCGGATGTATCTTATGCTTTGAGCATGACAAGTAGATACCAATCCGACCCTGGCGAAAATCATTGGATAGCTGTAAAAGCGATTCTTAAGTACTTGAGAAGAACTAAAGACTCGTTTTTGGTCTATGGAGGAATGGAAGATGATCTCGTTGTAAATGCTTACACGGATGCAAGCTTCCAAACCGACAAAGATGATAGCCGATCGCAATCGGGTTTTGTGTTTATGTTAAATGGTGGAGCTGTAAGCTGGAAGAGTTCCAAGCAAAGTACAACCGCTGATTCTACAACAGAAGCTGAGTATATTGCTGCATCGGATGCTGCAAAGGAAGCTGTTTGGATTAAGAAGTTCATAACTGAACTTGAAGTGGTTCCTAGTATTGCTAATCCAATAGACCTTTATTGCGATAATAATGGTGCTATTGCTCAAGCAAAGGAACCAAGAGCACATCAGAAATCCAAACACATACTTAGGCGTTTTCATATCATTCGAGAGATCGTTGATAGGGGAGACGTAAATATATGCAGAGTACCTACTGATGAAAATGTTGCGGACCCGCTAAAAAAGGGACTTCCACAAGCTAAACATGATGGTCATGTTAGGTCCATGGGTATTAAATACATGGGAGATTGGGCCTAGGGAAAGTGGGAGATTGTTGGTAGTGGTGCCCTAGGCACGTTTAATAAACGTTGTAATTGTTATCATTTATTTCATATCAATAAAAGAGATGTTTTGATTATTATTGTTGTTCATGTTTACTTGTAATAATCCCCGCCCCTAGTACTTATTAAGCACTAGTATAAAGGCTAAATGATCATGAGATGATCATGTTAGATTTATGGGTACTTGTTTGGAACAAGGTACTGGACATGACCCGCTGTATGAGATTTATGTCATGGTCTATGTCATACATATATCTCATATTAGTTATGTCATTTGAATCCTTAGACATGAAGTTATTATAGTCTTCCACTTGATGAACATTGTGTTTGACATATTCAAACGCTACCTTAACACGGTAGTTATAAAGGGTATGATTGGCATAATCGGATTCCCGTTGGGAAGAATAATAAGCTAAATGGATTTGTCCCTCCACGGAGAGATGTCAAGCTTGGGCCTCTCGTAGGAATGATGTTGATGAAATGTTCGGCCGGACTCAAATGAATTGATTGGATCAATGGCATTTGGATTATCAACATATTCGGAATCGAGAAAGTATTGAACAAAACAAGTTGACTGTTTGACCATGACTTGTGTTCAATGACGTCGAGGACAAAGGGATTATGACATGTTCTAAAGGAATGCGAACTTGTATCTAGTTATACTATTTGGGTAGGTATGACGGTTTGCTAGAACCTAATCATATCTTATTGGTTCATGTTTGAACCCATTGTCAACTTAGTATAATCCTAGAGGGTCACACATAATAGAACAAATCTTTAAAAAGGACTAAAAAGGAATTTTTCAGATTTTCTGGCCTAGTGGGCGACCGCCCAAAAGGCACTGGGCGACCGCACAGCCAATTTTGTGCGGCCGCACAGTACTGTCGGCTGACACTTTCCTAATTCGATTTGGAATGTCTTTTGACACAAGTTTCCTATTTGGAATAGGTCTTGCTTGTGTATAAAAGGAGGATTTCGGCCAGAACTTCATACATAGCCTTTTGTGAGCTTTCAAAGAGTTTGAGAGAGATTTTATTTTGTTCTAAGACATCATTGATTGAGGAACAAAATAATTCACAAATAAATTCCATATAGTTCTTTATTAAATTGTGAAAGTGTGTTTCATAATATTGGTCTAGCAACCAAGATCAAAGAAGCTCCTTTGATATTCGTTCGAAGTGTGGATACCGCTAGAGGGTGAAAATCATCATCTTCAAAGTTCGTGTTCAAGGTTTGTGATTGTGATCAAGTCTTCAAATCTCCACCAAAGGCCAAGAGAAAATTTGATAGCCATCAAGGGTTAGTTTATTCCTCTATTCATTATGTTGTATTTGATTTAATCATATGAATGGATCTATGGGCTTTGGGTTTCAAAATTTTAAATGCTAAATTCCGCTGCGCATGTTACTACGAAACCCAACATCTGAGTCATAATCCTCGATGTCCACATCATCATCATCTCCACCCTGCTCCATACGGCGGGACCCACCAGCTCCCGAGCTCCTACTCCGGACAGACCTTGAACTCTCAGCCTCCGTGGGGGACCTTTCTCTACGCTGAGGCATCACCACATCATCCCAATGGCAGGTGCAAGCAGTGGCCAAGCTCCGAAATAGCCTCTAAAAAATATTGTCCCGACGGACAGAGCAGATATAAGCCTCCCGAGTCACCTGGGACAAGAGAAAAGTTCAGATACAAGTCTAAGGTAAAGTGTGTACAAGACAGAAATAAGAAGCAAAGGTTGTCATATCGTAGCTCCAAGCGGAGGAAGTTGGGCCCCAGTGACCTCATCAGCCTCAGTCGGAGTCAGATCGAAATCCACCTCGGCACCACCCCGCTGCATCCGAATACTGTCCGGGAATCGCGGCATGTCCATACCATATCTAGCTCCTCTACTCGAGCTAGCCGGATAGGTACCAGCCTGCCTCCTCGCTAAAACATGTGGACTTAGCAGCACATGCTCCACAAACCACTCATAATCATCCCCACTCTGGTACAAATGGGCCGGAGTCCTGGCCCGGTAGTCACCACTCCTCGGCAGCCTAGCCGGATGCAGCATGTCCCTCGGAGGCTCACTCGGGGCCTACAACATAGGCTGTTTGCTATGCTGCCTGCAGACTCTCTCGCCAAGGTACATGGCATCCCCAGTCAACCCCATCAAGAAACAGTGGGAGGTAGTAAAATCCTGAGCCTGACCGACCCCTGCCAGCACTAGATCCGACCAAGGGAAGAACTAGAAGTCCTCATCCAAAGGACCACTCAACCTCGAGGTAAAGATCCCCAGATTGGGAGTCTTCCTAGCCTTACCACGGCCCTCCAACCGGTTACTCTTTGCCCAGAACCTCATCACCAGGACTTCTTTGACCCCCTTCACGCCAAAGGGAGCAATGTGGAATAGCTCGTAGACCCACACCTGTGGAGAAAGGCAGTATTTTAGTTCAAAACAGTTCTAATAAAAGACGGACATGAAATAATAAAAGAGTCAGAGATATACCTCAAAGTCGAACTGGAAGCAGTCGAAAGACGAGGTACTGGACCTCGAGCAAACATCCAGGGCCCGGTACATCTCCGCCAGCCCGGCTCCGCCCCAAGAAACCTGACTCGTCTGCTCTTAATCAGCTAGAGCACCCAGCAGAGAAAACCGACAGAAAGTCCCCGTACTCGGGAACAGGGTCTGCGACAAGCTGTACCACGGGATGGCCCGCACCAGACAGTCAGTATCGTGGATGCCCTCAACAAAGCCCTGGATAGCCTCCTCCACCAAGGTCCTCAGGCGACCTGCCTAAAAACCATTCCCCTTCACACCCTTTCCAAGGTGCATCCCAATCAGCTCCACCTGACGGTGCGGGTCCGCAGACAAGGACTCATCAAAAGGTAGCTCCACGTCCGTGAACATGAGCCCCGTAATAGCAGTAAAGTCGGTCGGAGTAATGGTCACCTCTCCCCAGCTAAAGTGGAACGTGTGGGTAGTGTCCCACCAATACTCCCTCATCACCTCAACCAGACCTATCACTTTCTGGGTCCCCTCTACAGCCCGTACAGCATAAAAAAACGGACCGAAGCCCAGAGCCCGGATCCTCTCCTTCACCGCACCTGCCGGCGGCAATCTCCCCCATATCTCTTCCACCGCCCTCGTGGACCCGCGAGATTTCATCCTCTGCAGGTAAACACAGCAAAGGTATGTTACCCAACTGGAAATATAAATTATGTTCTATAAATTAAAGTGTACATGCATGCTTTTCTTGAGCATATATTTGCCATCCCCAAAATAATCAACAACCCTAGAAAATTAAATAATCACGAACGATTAATTTAATTTAATGCAATCTTAAAGTAATACAACAAGTATGAAACAAGTATGAAATAAAAGACATAAAATACCCCATAGCAAAAAAGCGAGATCGGTACCTCCTTCGTCTTCATCAGTCTCCCTCCGGACCAATGTTTGTCGGTGCCCACGTACAAGTCGAAGTGTTGCCCCATTGTGAAATGCCACTCGTCGGGACAGAAGTTTTGAGAAGCCATTCTCGCCCGTTGTTGATACGGCCCCGCACCTTCACCTTGCTCAAATTATGGCCCCGCGCCTCCACCTTGCTCAAATTGTGGTTCCGCACCCTCGCCTTGCTTATACGGTTGCCCCGTACCAAAAATATACTCAAGATCCATCGCAATAATGACAAAATATCTCAAAAAAGTTCTCTTTTTCTCTAAGAAATCAACAAAGAAGGAAGAAAAGTGAAGAAGAAAGAGATAGCCGGCGGCTGTTTGTAGGGTCTGTCCAGCTAAGGGACTAGCCGCGCGGCCAGTGTCTCCAGGCGACGTGGCACGATCTCAGCTCTCCATCTCGCGCACCCATCAGCGATCCTCGTCAATGAATTCCATCAAATTAGAAGGACTGGCCACACAGCCAGTTATTCCCCCAGGTGCCAAAATTTGCAATTTAGCCCCTCAGCTTATTTTTAATCCAAAAAATAGCACCCTTAACCAAATTCAACCAGAATTTAACCAAAACCCGACCCGGAAGGCCTCTAAGATTCTAAAAGCAATTTAATGGGAGGTCGGATCATCCATAAACCCCTCATGTTGAGAGAATTATTTGGCGTAGCCCGTGCGAGCTCTAGACAATCGGCGTTACCGTTTAAAAGGGAATTCTGCGAGCTTGAGGACTATACCTCGCTTGGCACAGTAGTTTAGCAAAATTCTGCGAGCTTGAGGATTATTCCTCGCTTGGCACCGTAGTTTATCGAGGAATTCTGTGAGCTTGAGGATCATTCCTCGCTTGGCACCGTAGTTTACCAAATTCTGTGAGCTTGAGGATCATTCCTCACTTGGCACCGTAGTTTATCAAAAAATTCTGCGAGCTTGAGGATCATACCTTGTCACGACCCGAAAACCCGCCTCTATTTTCGTAGTAATAAATATTTAATTATTTATTTATTTCTTATTTATTTATTTAAATTATTTATTTATTTAAATAATTATGTGTGCATTTTGTGTTTCTTAATATTTTTTGCCTAGCATTTTATTTGGGCCATTTGTGCTAGTGTAGAAGTGTTGAGTCTTAAATGTTAGTGGGGAATATAAGATGATTGAGTTATTGTGTAGGGGAGGGGGTCTATGTGTAAATTCCTAAATATTCCTACTTACTCCCTCCATCCCCCCTCTCCTCCCTCATTTCTCCCACACTTTCCTCTCTCTCTCCAGCACTCACACTCTCTCTCTCTCTACATTTGGGTAAGTTTTTCTTCTCCACCTTCTCTCTTCAATCTAACCATCTTCCTCTTGTTATTTCGCATTTCTTAAAACATGAAACTTGTTTAGATCGTCGTTAGGATCGTAAAGGGCTAAAAATATTCGAGTTCCGGCAACTTTGAGAAAATTCAAGTAAGTTACTTTTCCCCCATTTATGTTAAAAATGCTCATCTTTAACACTATTGATGTTCTTGTTGATATCTATGTCATTTTGGTTGAGTTTAGAAATTATTTGGAATTTATTTGGATTTTTGGTTAAAAGTTGTGATGATATGAATGTTTAGATTAAATCTTGATTTGTGTGGTTAAATGTTGTTATCTAGGTCTCCTAGAGGTTTATATGTTGTTTTAGTACATTGTTAAGAGTATTGGAAGTGTTGATTTTGGGTGTTTATGAACTAGCAAGATTTTGGGTTTGATTTTGGTAAGAATGTGTTAAAACCCAGCTGATTTCTGCCCAGCCCGACGACCGGGCGCCCGCCCGCCCCCTGCCAAGCGCCCGCCCACTTCCCCCTTTTCTGACCCTTAGCTTCTGTTATAATGGGCGCCCGCCCGCCCTGTTTTTCTGGAAATCATATTTGCGTTTGTTTAAGACTAGGTTGTATTTTTAGTTTGGGTTTTAGAGGCACATGAATTGAGTTTTCTTGTCTTTAAATGTTAGGATAGAAGTATATATAGGTATATCTAAGATTTAGAACGAAAGGAGTGAAATTCGGAGCTAAAACAGGGATTTTTCTTCATGTCCGGCCGAACATTTTATAAAAATTGTCCGTTTTACGTTCAATCTTCCGGAGGCCATAACTTCTTCGTCCGGACTCCGTTTTGGACGTGTAAACTATCGTTGGAAAGCTATTTTCGATTACTACGCAATGGTTCTATTGGACGCATGGTTCCATACCATAATGATTGTCTTATTGTTGAGGTTTAAGATCAAGGTGTAGTCTCGGTCTAGGTTCCATAGTACTATTCTAGTTGACTTAGTTGGGCACCGTGGAACACTTTAGTAATTAAAATTGGTTCCTTTGTGAACAATGGTGTTATGTAATTTGATCAACTATTGTTTGGAAATGTTTGGGCATCTTATGATGTGTTCGTGATTGTTCCAATCGAATTGATTTTCGAGTAAGACTTGGTCTAGGTTTTAGGCGATGTCCTATAGTACCTAGAGGGTTGTTATTGAACACCAAGGTGTAGGGTTTAGTCCTGTCGTGATCATGTTCTAATAAGTGTAACATTTGGATTCGTTTGGGGTATTTAGAATTAGTTCGTTATGAACGGAGGTAAAGCGTGAATTGGCAATTGGGTACCACAGTTTGATTAACCTTAAGGTGTATTCATTCTGAGTTCCTACTTTGGAATTCCAGGTGTGATGAGATGGTTGAGTTCATAGTCCTAGTACATCTTTATGAGTAAACGTTTAGGATAATTTTGGGTTATAGTCGTTGTACTATTTGTGAGCGACCGTTTGGGTTGTGTTCCTTATGAGTAACTTGTGGGTATCATATTTAGGATGTAATTGGTACGTGCCTTATCTTGGAATCATTATGTTTTAATGGTCAATGTTGTTGGACTCTTTTATGAGAAACTCCTTGTGCTATTGTTGTTGAACTCTTCTTGAGTAATCGTTTGCATCTTTTATGGTGATTAATTGGTATGATTCCCTACTTTGGAATCAATGGTTGTTTATTGTGCTAGTATTTTATTACTTAGCCCTTACTTGAAAGTCCAGCTGGTATTTTGTGTGTGTTTGGGCGATGCAAAACATTATAATGGCACAGCCAAGTCCATTGTGATGTTGACTATTGTTTTGCCCCATTATTACCCTCCTCCAGATTGGCCTTGGATGTGAGAAGAGCTAGCTCCTTTGTGTGCATTTTAGCTTTACTTGGAGCATGACTTTGTGGCATGTCTCCCGTCCCTTGTGACACTTCATTTGGTTATTGGTTCCGGTACCGGGTTTCTCTTCAGTTTTTATGCTACTATGAAGATGGTTTGTTTGATCGATGGGTTGATTGGTCGCTTCTGACCGGGGTTTTCTCTTCAGCTTTTATGCTACTATGAAGATGGCTTGATGGGTTGATTGATTGATTGGTCGATTCTGACCGGGGTTCTCTTCAGTTGTTATGCTACTATTGTGGATTGGTTGATCGGTTGACGCTGCGCAGCGATTGTTCTATCAGTTTGGTGAAACCTTGGCTAAGTATCCTTTGTTACGTGTTTATTTCAGTCTTATGTGCTGCATGATGAGTTAGTCGTTATTTCCAACTGGTATGGGACAGTTGGCGATAGGGAGCTTTCTCATTTGTTGTTACGTGATTTACTTGTTCAGTTATCGTTGATTTGCATGATATTATGCCATGTAGATGCATTTAGTAACTTACTGAGATTTTATCTCACCCCGTTTCTTGTTTCAAATTGTTTTTCCTTAACCCCTCCCCCAGGAAAGCAAGTGGTAGCGTTGTGAGGTCCGTTGTAGTGGGAATATTCTGAGCAGGTTGATCGTATTTGGGATAGTTGCTCTTCGGAGCCTTTATGTACTTTATTGTGGGTTCGTAGTCGTTCAGTGTTTTGTATATACGGTTGTACTTTGGATATTTTTGTTATTAGTTGTTCTTGCTTCCGCATTGGTTTCTAGTCTCCGAGTTATAATCTCGTTGAGGTGTTGTTTGATGGTATTGGTTTATAGTTGAATTCACGCGCCCGGTTTGGTATATTACTTTTTGGAGATGTACATTTTGTAAAAAAAAAAAAATTTATTTATGGATTTTGAGATTTTTGGGGCGTGACAGTTGGTATCATAGCAATGGTTTTAGATCTTGAAGGAGAATAAGAACTCTGATATTGAATAGGTTTCAATACTTGGGTGTTATAACTTTGAGCGGTTTAGAAACTAAGTTTTCTTGGAAGGTAAGGTTAAGATAGAAGTTGGTGGAGTTATGAGTTGTGATGTTGGCGTCGAGTGTTCTTCTCTTCTGGTATATCAAGTATAAGATTGATATTAATAGTGTTGGTCCCCTTGGGGTGAGTTGGTTTGGGAATCGAGAGTGCAAATCTGATGGCTCGGGCATATCTATTTCGTAAAGTGGACAACGTTTTGTGCTATGTTCACCTGATAGTTATCATTCATGGATTTATGTTGAGGTGTATTCTCGAATACGGAACTACGTGATTGTTACTAGTATATATGGGATGATTTGGTTATGTCACCTATGCGAGATATTGATGAGTTAAGTGGTATGGTTTAGCTTTTTGTGTGTTACGAATTTCTTGTGTGCCATCGATAGGTGGTGAATATTTCTATATTAGTATGTTTGACTTTGTTTAGGATCATACTAAGTATATATAATGTTCAGGTTCTATCTTGAAAGTCAGAAAATCTTTATTATAAGGTTGTGCTGGGAATTTAGCTTATTCTGTTGGCAATATTAATTTTGAAGTCTTGGGTATAATTTATATTGGGGGCAATATGTCGCTTGACCGATAGAGAACTTAGGTTATATGATGAGTTAATATAAGCTACAATACGGATGGGTGAATCAGTGAGCATATAGTATCGGTTAGGTTAAAAGAGTAAAGATTCAATTTGTAAATTTCTTGATAGGAGTTTTTCTTTACTTTTAGTACATCTAAGTGAGTGTATCGGAATTGTTTAGTATGAGGAAATACTTAATTTATTATGGGTCATAATAAGAAGTTGAGTTATGATACTTTTGGAATCATTTTAGTACATGACTGGAGTTGAGTTAAAGCAAAATGAGTTATGAGTATATGGTGGGAGTTATAATCATCAATGATGGTAAGCACGTTAAGTTTAAAGGTCTAGACATATTTTGAGAAAGTAAGAAATTCTCGAGCAATATTAAAGGCATTTTCGGGTTTTAGTTAAACAGTTGTCACTTGGTTCTGAATCTTTTCTTGGTGGCGTTCTCGTTTGGATTAAGGATTTGTAAAGGAAGTTGAGTATAGATACTTTGGCATATTAAAGGATACTATGATTCTGTATTGGGACGGAGCAGTTTATTTAATATTTCAGATTTATTAGTGATCATTTGTAATATCTTTTAGAGTTGTAAGTTGTAATATATGGATATTTATGAAAATAAAGATTGTGAAAAGTTCGGATCGTTACAGTTGCTACTTTAATGGTAATCCTTAGAGATATAGTCACGCGGTGAACATTTGAAGGATGAGAAATTTCTTTAGCTTTTCATAGTTTAAGAAGTTGTGTAAGCTCGAAATTGTTTAATATTTTGAATTTCTGGGAAGTAATATTAAGTATGCGATTTTCTAATGGAAGTATCTTTGCGGTATAATTAAGGTTGTGAATAAGACGAGTTTGTAGTATCTCGAGAATTGTGTTTAGGAGTAATCTGGATTCTGCGATTTTGGGCGATAAAGTATTTGCATATATTTTGAGGATTAACGCTTGATAAGTGGAGCTATCTGTGACTTTTGTGATTCTAGTGGTTTTACCTTAGCGGGTTATATTATATTTTATTTTGGGATCAAGTTGAAACGTTATGATATCGGACTATCAAAAGTTGATGGATATATTTCCTTAGAAAACTAAGTATGAGGTAATGCTAGTAGTTGAGAAATTCAAAGGTTATGACTGTATTATGTTTTATCTTATAAGGAAAGTGAGTGTGGTAGTGGAATCTCATTTGATCGGATAGTTGATGACGGTAAATTTTTGAGTATATCATTAAGTCATTGGGTGACAATAATCGTTAGCCCTATTCCTTCTCTTATTTGTTCGGGTAGTAGTATGATTACTTGGGATGATGTCTAGATCGTCAATGCGTACGGGTGAACCCGAAAAGTAAAACTTATGGATGTTGATGATTTAAGGGTTGATGGTGAGCGTGATGCTAATTAGGATCAAATCAGCTATGTCTCAGAATTGGTGAACAAGTGATAGTCTTGAGAATGTGAAATTCGGGATGAAAGAGGAAGTTAACTCTAGGATGTTGATATGAATATGCTTGAGATATGTATGTGTTCAATATGTGTGGGTTTATTTGAGTCATGGAATTGATGTCTGAAATCTTTAATAGGTACTTAATTTGGGGTTACGAGTGCTTTATGCGAGTTGATATTTTGTCGCCTCATTATGACCGCGCATTGTGATTTTGATGAGTGAATTCTTTTTAAGGAGGGTAGATTGTCACGACCCGAAAACCCGCCTTTATTTTCGTAGTAATAAATATTTAATTATTTATTTATTTCTTATTTATTTATTTAAATTATTTATTTATTTAAATAATTATGTGTGCATTTTGTGTTTCTTAATAATTTTTGCCTAGCATTTTATTTGGGCCATTTGTGCTAGTGTAGAAGTGTTGAGTCTTAAATGTTAGTGGGGAATATAAGATGATTGAGTTAGTGTGTAGGGGAGGGGGTCTATGTGTAAATTCCTAAATATTCCTACTTACTCCCTCCATCCCCCCTCTTCTCCCTCATTTCTCCCACACTTTCCTCTCTCTCTCCAGCACTCACACTCTCTCTCTCTACATTTGGGTAAGTTTTTCTTCTCCACCTTCTCTCTTCAATCTAACCATCTTCCTCTTGTTATTTCTCATTTCTTAAAACATGAAACTTGTTTAGATCGTCGTTAGGATCGTAGAGGGCTAAAAATATTCGAGTTCCGGCAACTTTGAGAAAATTTAAGTAAGTTACTTTTCCCCCATTTATGTTAAAAATGCTCATCTTTAACACTATTGATGTTCTTGTTGATATCAATGTCATTTTGGTTGAGTTTAGAAATTATTTGGAATTTATTTGGATTTTTGGTTAAAAGTTGTGATGATATGAATGTTTAGATTAAATCTTGATTTGTGTGGTTAAATGTTGTTATCTAGGTCTCCTAGAGGTTTATATGTTGTTTTAGTACATTGTTAAGAGTATTGGAAGTGTTGATTTTGGGTGTTTATGAACTAGCAAGATTTTGGGTTTGATTTTGGTAAGAATGTGTTAAAACCCAGCTGATTTCTGCCCAGCCCGACGACCGGGCGCCCGCCCGCCCCCTGCCAAGCGCCCGCCCACTTCCCCCTTTTCTGACCCTTAGCTTCTGTTATAATGGGCGCCCGCCCGCCCCTATTCAGGCGCCCGCCCGCCCTGTTTTTCTGGAAATCATATTTGCGTTTGTTTAAGACTAGGTTGTATTTTTAGTTTGGATTTTAGAGGCACATGAATTGAGTTTTCTTGTCTTTAAATGTTAGGATAGAAGTATATATAGGTATTCCTAAGATTTAGAACGAAAGGAGTGAAATTCGGAGCTAAAACAGGGATTTTTCTTCATGTCCGGCCGAACACTTTATAAAAATTGTCCGTTTTACGTTCAATCTTCCGGAGGCCATAACTTCTTCGTCCGGACTCCGTTTTGGACGTGTAAACTATCGTTGGAAAGCTATTTTCGAGTACTACGCAATGGTTCTATTGGATGCATGGTCCATACCATAATGATTTTCTTATTGTTGAGGTTTAAGATCAAGGTGTAGTCTCGGTCTAGGTTCCATAGTACTATTCTAGTTGACTTAGTTGGGCACCGTGGAACACTTTAGTAATTAAAATTGGTTCCTTTGTTGACAATGGTGTTATTAATTTGATCAAGTATTGTTTGGGAATGTTTGGGCATCTTATGATGTGTTCGTGATTGTTCCAATCGAATTGATTTTCGAGTAAGACTTGGTCTAGGTTTTAGGCGATGTCCTATAGTACCTAGAGGGTTGTTATTGAACACCAAGGTGTAGGTTTTAGTCCTGTCGTGATCATGTTCTAATAAGTGTAACCTTTTGGATTCGTTTGGGGTATTTAGAATTAGTTCGTTATGAACGGAGGTAAAGCGTGAATTGGCAATTGGGTACCACGGTTTGATTAACCTTAAGGTGTATTCATTCTGAGTTCCTACTTTGGAATTCCAGGTGTGATGAGATGGTTGAGTTCATAGTCCTAGTACATCTTTATGAGTAAACGTTTAGGATAATTTTGGGTTATAGTCGTTGTACTATTTGTGAGCGACCGTTTGGGTTGTGTTCCTTATGAGTAACTTGTGGGTATCATATTTAGGATGTAATTGGTACGTGCCTTATCTTGGAATCATTATGTTTTAATAGTCAATGTTGTTGGACTCTTTTATGAGAAACTCCTTGTGCTATTGTTGTTGAACTCTTCTTGAATAATCGTTTGCAGCTTTTATGGTGATTAATTGGTATGATTCCCTACTTTGGAATCAATGGTTGTTTATTGTGCTAGTATTTTATTACTTAGCCTTTACTTGAAAGTCCAGCTGGTATTTTGTGTGTGTTTGGGCGATGCGAAACATTATAATAGCACAGCCAAGTCCTTTGTGATGTTGACCATTGTTTTGCCCCATTATTACCCTCCTCCAGATTGGCCTTGGATGTGAGAAGAGCTAGCTCCTTTGTGTGCATTTTAGCTTTACTTGGAGAATGACTTTGTGGCATGTCTCCCGTCCCTTGTGACACTTCATTTGGTTATTGGTTCCGGTACCGGGTTTCTCTTCAGCTTTTATGCTACTATGAAGATGGTTTGTTTGATCGATGGGTTGATTGGTCGCTTCTGACCGGGGTTTTCTCTTCAGCTTTTATGCTACTATGAAGATGGCTTGATGGGTTGATTGATTGATTGGTCGGTTCTGACCGGGGTTCTCTTCAGTTGTTATGCTACTATTGTGGATTGGTTGATCGGTTGAAGCTGCGCAGCGATTGTTCTATCAGTTTGGTGAAACCTTGGCTAAGTATCCTTTGTTACGTGTTTATTTCAGTCTTATGTGCTGCATGATGAGTTAGTCGTTATTTCCAACTGGTATGGGACAGTTGGCGATAGGGAGCTTTCTCATTTGTTGTTACGTGATTTACTTGTTCAGTTATCGTTGATTTGCATGATATTATGTCATGTAGATGCATTTAGTAACTTACTGAGATTTTATCTCACCCCGTTTCTTGTTTCAAATTGTTTTTCCTTAACCCCCCCCCCCCAAGGAAAGCAAGTGGTAGCGTTGTGAGGTCCGTTGTAGTGGGAATCTTCTGAGCAGGTTGATCGTATTTGGGATAGTTGCTCTTCGGAGCCTTTATGTACTTTATTGTGGGTTCGTAGTCGTTCAGTGTTTTGTATATACGGTTGTACTTTGGATATTTTTGTTATTAGTTGTTCTTGCTTCCGCATTGGTTTCTAGTCTCCGAGTTATAATCTCGTTGAGGTGTTGTTTGATGGTATTGGTTTATAGTTGAATTCACGCGCCCGGTTTGGTATATTACTTTTTGGAGATGTACATTTTGTAAAAAAAAAAAATTTTATTTATGGATTTTGAGATTTCCGGGGCGTGACATACCTCGCTTGGCACCATAGTTTACCAAATTCTGCGAGCTTGAGGACTATACCTCGCTTGGCACTGTAGTTTACCAAATTCTGCGAGCTTGAGGATCATTCCTCGCTTGGCACCGTAGTTTATCAAAAAATTCTGCGAGCTTGAGGATCATACCTCGCTTGGCACCATAGTTTACCAAATTCTGCGAGCTTGAGGATCATACCTCGCTTGGCACCGTAGTTTATCAAAACATTCTGTGAGCTTGAGGATCATACCTTGCTTGGCACCCTAGTTTTTCAAAGAACGCTGCGATCCTGAGGATCATACCTCACTTGGTACCGTAGTTTGTTGAGAAATTATGCGATTATGTGCGCTCTATAGGAAGTTAGAATCCATTCCTACTTCTGTTGTCGATTCTTGAAGCTTCTTGTCGTACCGCGCGTATGGGCTTCCTTCCTTTCCCCAGTAGAGTCCTCGACTTTATTGCTTACAGATATTCATCTATCCTCAGTGAAAGACGATGTCTTGTTCCTTTCCCCCAGTGCTCGAACTACGATTAGCTTGATTCCATTTGGATACGTAGGTAGCCTGACATAGGTTCAGCCACTCGACCAACCTGGCCACCTTCCCTCTTACTCCTCTCTCGATTTGGAACTCATGTTTTAGATCGGTTCCTTCTCTTAATTAACGACCCTCCATGCCTTGCAAGAAACATCGCCGAGGGGCTACTGTTAGTACCCAACCTGAAAATGAGTTATTAGGCATTCTAGAACTCACAGGGACCTCCCATGTATTTACGGACTGCGCAGGACTTATCCAAAATTTCTCGAAAAGCCCAGATAAAGAGATATTGACTACCTGATCGGATGAAGCCGCAAAGATAGACGTTATCTAATCATCCTCCAGAGTCCAGATTGATCAGAACCTCGAAAACCGTATCAACCACTGGAACCGACCGAGCGGCCACTTCCTCCAGATCAGAACCTCGAAAACCGTACCCAACCTGAGAATTCTACATGTTTTCTTAGTTTAGATCTGATTTATGCTAGTTTCATTATGTTTATACATCTATATTCATATGATTCATAACATGTTCTTCATGTTCTTACTAGAATTCATAATATGCTCTATATCTAGGGTAGCGATCTTCATGCTTATGTGTTATTTCATACATGTTTCATGATGTTCTTATTATTATGTTAGATTGAACATGCTAGGTCTAATGTTTTAATCCCTATTTATATGGATAGCCGATGATGATCTTCAAGTTCTAGGAACTACTTCTAAACCCTAAACTTTAGGTAATTACTCCCATGATCAGTAATTCTCCAAGGATGAATATGATGACTACACATTGATCTTATCTATGGTATAATCATTATTATAGGATGTGATCATCTTGTATGATTCTTTCTCCTCCCCCTTTATTATGCATGATCCCGCTTCTTCTCTCTATTCCAATTATGTGCGAACTATGTCGACCTGAGCTTCTCATCACGAGAGGAACGTAGGCAATCTTTGGATCCGGTCTCAAATCCTAACACACTACTAACACATTCATCATGATAGAAAGTCCGATCTATCGGGCGATAGGAGTGATAACTTGATATTCTTCTCTTGTCGTAACTTGACCCCCGAACCCTCTCTGTTAGTTGTTTCTCAATGTTTTAGCTCGATAAAAACAACGTAGCAACTCTTAATAAGTTAAATGCCAATTTGAATATCCTAATCCCATAGAAAAGATAAAATAAAGATAAATAAAGAAAGACTTCCCATGCGTCGCCCGCATTTTCGGAAAGGGGTATTCACAGATATCTTCCTTATTACTTTCTATTACGAGAAATCAATATTTCTTTTTATAGATAGTGTCCTATCATATATGTAAATAACTTGTGTATACTTGAATGAATGTCCACAAATCCTTGTGAAACTTTGTTCAACTTCCATCTTAGGTTCATTGTCATTTTCTAGGTCTCGAACTCTTCGAGATAGATTTTTCTCCCTCTAGTTCTTTAGAGATAAACGATTTATCTAGAAAGTGCTATTTAGAGCAACAAACGATTTGTACTCTGAAGGCGTAAAATTAATATCCTTATATTACCACCAATGCGAGTCAGATGAGGTTCGTCAACACTCGTACCATAGCTGTCTGTGGCTTCTTGTGGTGGGCATTTTCTGAGACGCTGTTTGCTAACCATGTGTTGACTGCTCTGTTTACTCTGCTGAGTTTTTTGAGGGATATACAGCTCGTTACTGATGCCAGTTGGGGATTGGCTAGCTTGGCCCATTGTTATATAGCCATGGATGAGAGTTTGCGTGATCGTACGAATGCTGGTATGGGTGCTACAGCCATGCTTGGGAGGTACAATACTTACTCTTTGCTGTATTTCCTTTTATTTCAGCCCTAGTTTACTTTGTCTTGATAGCATTTTTATTTTAGCCATTGTGCGTTGACATTTTCCATGTCTCTCCCATTTGTAGGCTTGGGGTTATGCCATTTTTGGCCTCTACAACTTTGACCTCCGGGATAGGACTATCATGTTTCCGGATACGTTGAGGTTCCGTAGGGATAACAGAGACACTCGTGATGAGTAGGCCGAGGGGGCGGATTTGCCGGTGGAGCAGATGCGTCGGTACCTTGATGAGTGGGAAGTCATCCCTGATGTTGATACTGCTCTTTTCCCTTGGAGAAGCTTGGAATTCAACCATGCTTATGGGCATGCGGGCCTGAGATTGTTGATGATTAGCCTTAGTGGGGGATGCTTTTATTTGGGAGAGAGAGTCTCTCATCAGCAGAATGGTGGTAGGCTGGACCTTGTCGTTCTATTAGATCCACTGGCTCATATGCTCAACTCTTATGCCATTGGGGATGAGGAGAGAGAGGATCTCATGATCGGTCAGGTCGCTTTCGACTTCATGCATCTTGAGGCGGATTACCAGGACTTTCTGAATCGTCTTATGCCACGGCTGATCGTAGAGGGTGACCAGGCTCAGGCTCAGGCTCAGGCGGTCATTCATGTTCCGTTCCATCCGCAGCTCGGACCGGCGTCATTTACTTACAGCATGGCTGATGGCGTGGAGAGTATCAAGAATCTTCCCGCCGAGTATGATATGCCATAGGGACTCATGCCTCCTACTGATGCGACTATGGTATAACTTATGACTTTCTTTTGTCATTTTTTGCCACTTTACCATTTCATACCTCTGTTTATCATTTATTTGAGGATTTTAACATTTCCATTTCTTTCTTCCCAATAGGTGCCCATTGCGGAGTATAAAGAAGTCGCGGGCCGGCTCACCTAGTTTATGGTTTACGCCAAGAGAGTGAAGAGTGATACTGTGGGGCTCTTAGGCCGGTTGGCTCGCTAGACTGCAAAGTCACTTACTGGCGGGAAGAGATCTTGGACGGATGAGTGATGACGCGGCGGTGGCGACGTCCTCCTTTCTTTTGATGTCGGAGTAGATAGGATTCCCCGTCCCCTCTTTCATTTTGTTGATGTAGTTATTGCCTCGGCTGATCGTGGAGACAACTTTTCTTTTGGTTTATACCTGTACAACAAGTAGATCCTAACTCTAGCACGTACATTTTTCCAATTTTAGGTTTGCTTCTGAATGTTTAATGGTTTGACTCATGCCCGGTTGGTCAACCGTGGGGTTTTTATGAGATGAATTTGCTTTGGGTCATTTGTATGTGATGTATGAACTGTTTGGGTGCATTTTTGAGGTGTTTGAGACATGTTTTTGACATGTTGGGCAGTCTGAATTCGAGCAGAATTGTTGCTGTTCTGAACAGGGGAGATACCTCGTACGAGCTATCAATGCCTCGTACGAGCCATCCCTTAAATCTGGAACAGTTTCTCCTTTTTCCTTGAGGATTTGGTATCCGAACTCATATATACAGACCTCTAGTCCGTCCTAGAATTCCATGAAGCCTCAAATCCATTCTGGGAACTCTCCTCTTAGAGATAAATTCCCAACCTTTTGCTCCCATGTCCCCAAGTAAGTCCGTCCCTCCATCAATGATTGTTGATGAATTCTCTCTAGACTCGCAATCGGTGAGGCGCTATAAGGATGACTTAGCGATGTTTGTTCGTTGCTTTGACAAGTCTCGTCAAGAGAGATTCGTGGAGATGTTTGGGTTCAAAATCCTTTTCACTTTGAAGAATCTAAAACCGGATTGGAATCTCTTGAAGAGAGTAGCACGTTTTTGGGATCCTTCGATCCATCTCTTCAACTTTTATCTTAATGAGATGGTTCCCACCGTGGAGGAGTTGGAGACTATCTTGGATATGCCACTGACTAGTGTGATTGTGGTTCCTAAGCATGACAAGGTACCGTCGGAGTCTCTTAGGGACTTATTGAGTATAGGACTTCATGAAGCGAAAATTTATATTTACAACCGTTATGTCGATCTCTCTGCTTTGCCAAGGAGATTTAGGGGTCGTGTGACACGTACTTATGGTGTGGATTCTCAGTGTTGCCTCTTGGCTTTATGCTTATTTCAGAATGTGCTTTTCATGAGCAAGTGTGGCATGGCGGACACAGAGCTCGTGGACATTGTTTTGCAAGCTAGAGGATGGTCCTTTAATATTGTTCCTCTTATCTTAGGGGAGACCCTTCATGGTCTTGATGAGTTGCACCAAACCGGATCTATGACTTGGGAAGTCCATTGTTGTTTACCATTTGGCTTCGGGAGCATTTCAAATTGTTCAGCCCTCCAACCGAGTATTCTCCTTATACTTTCCATAGGCAGAGATTGCTAGTGAAAGATCTTAGTATTGAGGAGTGGGCTCATCTTTTCGTGAAAGCGGAGACCGATGACATTGCTTGGTGTCCACCCTTTTGGAAGGTGAAGAAGTTTGTGGCTAGTACCGATGGATACGAACGGATCGTTCTTCTGGGTTTGAGAGATTCCTCCTTTTATTTCGCTCAAAGGGTGATGCGACAGTTCGGTCAGCAAAGACACTTTTGTGCTAGGGGGACGTGCTCGAGACATTTTTTTCATGGACTCGGAGTTTGCTACAAGCTTGGCTCGTGCTTGGGGGCAGGGTACTGCCATGGATCGTTGGACCAATCTCTGTCATAATGGAGGGAGAATTTATCTATCTGATAGATATTTGGATTGGCTTCTCAAGGAACTCCGTCCCAATGTTGAGGGTATTGATGAGATTCGTCGTCCTTTGTTGGGGGACCGATTCGAGCCTAGCTTGAGTTTGAGGAAGAAGGAAGCTAAGGAGGATCCTTGTAATGTCAGCGTAGATGCTACCCAAGACTTTCTTGATAGTGACTTTTACCAGAAGAGAGAGAATGGACTTTTCGGTAAATTTCAAGCTCTTGATAGGCCTCACATGTTTGCGAGATTTACTCCCTCAGTGTTCAGAAGACTTGATGTTCCTCCTGGTTTCGAGATACCTTGGTACAAGAGGAAGATAGATGATAAGATGGACCGTGGTCAAGCCCCTACTAAGTCAAGGAAGAAGTAGATCTTTGGGAGTATCGAGAGATTGCTTAGATAGACCAATGTTTTGATTTTTAGTGTTTTATTTATTTTCTTTTGCAAGTTGGTAGTTCATGTTAGGAATTCTCCTATTGTTTTCTTGAAATGCATTCAATTAATAAAAGAACAAGATTTTTATTTTTATTTATTGAATAGACCGGACCAAAAGGCTGCGTACGTTCTCTTTTTACATCAATTAAATAAGGAGCTCAGGTCATCGTAGTTCTTGTTCAAGAAAGAGCGAAATGTTTGTTTCTGATTGTATGAGTTGTCTCGTACGAGACAGGATGTCTCTTACGAGAATGTCCCTTATTCTGCTTTTTTTTCATGCACACCCTGGTTTTTGCCTAGACCGCCCTTTCAGGTTTTCAATCTAGCGGGCTTCTTTTCTCATGCTTTTTTTTTAACTAGGGGACGGAGCTATGAGTAGTACTTCTTCAGCTTGTCCATGTTGACAGGCTTCGGCAGTTGATTCCCATCTAGGTCTACGAGTTGTACCGCTCCTCCAGAAAAGATCTTCTTGACTATGTAAGGACCTATCCATCTTGGTCCCCATTTTCCCATGGGGTTGAATGGTCCAGGACGATGTTCACGTAGGACAAGGTCCCCTTCTTTGATGTTTCTGGATTTGACTTTCTTGTTGAATGCTCGGGCCATTCTCCGTTGATATGCTTAGATATGCTCGGCGGCTCAAAGTCGTCGTTCATCTAGCAAGGCTAGTTGTTCGTAACGGTTGTTCAACCATGTGAATTCATTTACTTGGTTTTCTAGGAGAACCCTTAGCGACAGTACTTCTAATCCGATTGGTAACACTGCTTCCATCCCATAGGATAGGGGCGTATGGAGTTTCACCGGTGGCGGTACGGATTGAGGTACGGTAGCCCCAGAGTGCAAAAGGTAGATTCTCGGGCCAGTCTCTACCAGTCTTAGCCATTTTTCTGATGATGGTCTCTATGGTTTTGTTAGCAGCTTCGACTGCTCCATTGGTTTGTGGTCGGTACGGTGATGACTGATGTCTTTCTATCTTGTACTCTGCGAGTAGTTGGTCACATTATTTCTCAAAGTATGTGCCATTGTCAGATATCATCTCATGAGGTACCCCATATCGGCATATGATGTTGGTCTTAATGAACTTAGCCACCTTCTTGGCATTTAAGACTTTGTAGTATTGAGCTTCGATCCATTTGCTGAAGTAGTCTATGGCGACCAATACGAAACGAATGTCCATTGTGACCTATCGGTGAGACTTTGCCAATGACATCTATTCCCCATGTAGAGAATGGCCAAGGGGATATCATGGGGTATAACAGGGACAGTGGTGCGTGTTGTAAGTTAGCATGTATTTGGCACTTGTGGCATTTCTTTACCATGCCGGCGCAGTCGGCTTCCATTGTAGCCCAATAGTACCCTAGTCGGATAACTTTCTTTGCTAGCATGGTGACATTCATATGGGTTCCACAGACTCCTTTATGGACTTGGTCCATGATATCTATGGCTTCGTGTTCATCAACACATAGTAGACACTGTTTGTGATGTTTCTTATAGAGGCGATCGCCTATGATCACGAATTGCGTAGCGACTCGTTTGAGATCTATCTTTGCTTTAGGTTATGTGTCCAATGGTAATGTTATGTCTAGGAGGAAATGCCATACATCGTAGTACCATGGTTTATTGTCCAAGGTATTGACGGAAACAAAGTCACACGCCTCTTTGTAGTCATGCAAGTCTATTATTGAGTGATAAGCAGGAGTCATTCATCTCGCAACTTTGAATGTTTTGACTTTAGTTCATTCGGGAAACTCCACAAGTGATGCTAGCATGGCTAGTGAATCTGCTAAGCGGTTCTTATCTCTAGGAAGATAGTGGAAAGTGACTTCTTTGAATTGTTTAACCAAGTCTTGGAGATGGTCGTTGTATTTATGAAGTGTAGGATCTTGTATCTTCCTCTTTTTGAGTGACTAATAGATTATGAGTTGTGAATCTCCGTACACCTCTAGTTTGGTCACATTTCTTTCTAAGGCTGCTTCAAGCCCCTCTATGCAAGCTTCATCCTCGGCAATGTTGTTAGTGGCCTCGAAGTCAAGGCGAATTGCGAGTGGAGTGTATAAATCTGAGGGATCTACTAGTAACATGCCGATACCATATCCTCATTTGTTGGCCGCGCCATCGAAAAATAATTGCCACTTATTTTCTGCTATTACCATGATGTCTTCATCAGGGAATCGTGGGTCTTCCCCCTTCACTTCATCACATGGAAATTCGGCTAAATGATCAGTGAAGACTCTTCTTCTTATGGATTTCTGTGTGATGTAAGTGATATCATATCTCGCGAGCCTGAAGTACCACTTAGCTATTCTAGAGGAGACATGCGATTTCTCGAAGATGTACTTCATCAGGTCCATTAGGGCGATCAGTTGTACGGGAAATGCTTCCACGTATGGTTTGAGTCTCTCAGCTAACCATACCAGTGCAGTACACGATTTTTCTAGTGCGGAGTATTTCAATTCAGCCCCTTGAAAGCGACGACTGACAAAGTAGATGGCATTCTCTTTCCTCGAGTCGGGTTGCTCTTGTACTAGCATAGCCCCTAGTGCATTGTCATTGACTGTAAGGTACAGGATCAACGGTTTTTCTTTATGCGGTGGGACCAATATAGGAGGATTAACCAAGTATTCTTTAACCTTTTCGAAGGCTTCTTGGCACTCTTCGGTCCATTCTAGGGATGCATTCTTCTTGAGGAGTTTGAAAATGGGTTCGCACATTGTCGTGAGTTGATTAATGAAACGACTAATGTATTGAAGGCGACCCATGAATCCCTTTACTTCTTTATGCGTCTTAGGTGGAGGCTTGTCAACGATGGCTTTAATCTTAGCGGGGTCAGCTTCTATACCACGCTCGGTGACCATGTACCCAAGGACTTTTCCTTTTACTACCCCAAATGTGCATTTGGCCGGAATAAGCCTCATCTTGTGGTGTCTCAACCTTTCGAAGAATTTTCTAAGGTCAACAAAGTACTGTCCATCCGAACCTTTTGAGTGTATGATCATGTCATCGACGTACACCTCTATTTCTTTATGTATCATGTCATGGAATAGCGAAGTCACCGCTCTCTGGTAAGTGGCTCCGGCATTCTTGAGTCTAAATGGCATGATTGTATAGCACAACTCCCCCCACGGTGTGGTAAACGCTATCTTGTGTTGATCTTCCTCGGCGATAAGGATTTGGTTATACCCAGCGAATTCGTCTACGAATGAACGGACCTCATACTTTGCGGTATTGTCGACGAGCATGTCTATGTTGGGAAGAGGAAAGCTATCCTTTGGATATGTTCTGTTAAGGCCACGGAAGTCTACACAGACATGGACCTTTCCATATTCTTTAGAAACTTGCCCAATGTTAGCCAACCAGGTTGGATACTCTATCACTTTGATGAATCCGGCACTCAAGAGTTTCTCTATCTCTTGTTTGACTTGTACCGACCACTCGGGTTTAATTCTGTGGAGTTTCTGTTTGACTGACTTCGAATCGGGATGCAGCGGTATCTTATGTTCAACAATCGAATTGGATATCCCCGGCATATCTTTGTAGGACCATGCGAACACATCTACGAATTCTCAGAGAAGCGCTATGTGTTGGGTTTCCTAGTAACATGCGCAGCGGAATAAAGCATTTAAAATTTAATGAAACCCAAAGCCTATAGATCCATTCATATGATTATGTCAAATACATCTACAATGAATATAAGAATACTAACCCTTGAAGCGTTTGATTTAACAACCTTGAATTCGATGGAGCTTTTCGAACTTGATCACGAACACGATCACGAACAAGATCACGAACTTGAAGATGATAAGCTTCACCCTCTAACGGTATCCACACCACGAACGAATATCAAGAAACTCTTGATCTTGGTTGCTAGACCAATATGTGAAACACACTTTCACAATAAACTATATGGAATTAATATGTGTTCTTGTTCTTTACTTTTATGATCTTAGAACAAGAAAATGTCTCTCAAACTCTTTGGAGGCTTTCATAATTCATAGGACTGATTAGGGATGTTAGAGGCTGTTTATATACTTGTTAAACCTATCCCAAATAGGTAACAAGTGAATAAACCCGCACGAAAACGAATTAGGAAAATCCCAGTCAAAGCACGACTTTGGATCCGCCCGGGTACACAAGCTGGTCCGGCCGGATCAAGGCTTGGTCCGATCGGGTGTCAAACTTGGTCCGCCCGGGTCTTCATGTGGTCCGGACGGGTCCTTTACAAGGTCCTACCGGACCTTTCCCTTTTCCAGTTTTCTCCTCTAAATTCCTAATATTCCTCATAGGCCCTTCGACCCAAAATTCCATTTACGTCCTTTTAAGATTCGTTCTAATGTGTGTGACCCTTTAGGATTATACTAAGTTAGCAATAGGTGTAAACCCATAAGATATGATTAGGTTCTAGCAAACTGTCATACCTACCCAATTAGTATAACTATATAAGTTCGTATCCTTTATAGAACATATCACAATCTTTTTGTTTCACGATGTCTATTGAACGTAAGCCATGGTCAATGGTCAACTTACATAGTTCAATGCTTTCTCGATTCCGAATGTATTGATAAGACAAATCTTATTTGAGCACGGCCATGCATTTCATCAATACCATTCATCGAGTGGCCAAAGCTTGACATCTCTCTTGACGAGGAACAAATCCCATCTTGGCTTATTACTCTTCCCTACATGATTCTGATTACGCCAATCAAATTCTTTATAGCTACCCGGTTAGGGGTAACGTTTGAATATATCAAACGTAATGTTCATCAAGTGGAGGACTGTAATAACCTCAAGTCTAAAGATTCCAGTGATATAACTATATGAGACTTAATTATGACATTATGACCATGACATAAATCTCATATGGGTCAGTCCAGTATTTGTTCTCCAAAAAATACCCACAAGTTTAATTGTATCCCATACACCATAATCATCATATGATTATCTATTAAACTTATACTAATAATTAATCATAATTATCAGGGATGGAGATTATTATAATAAACATGGAAATGATATAATAATTAAACATTCAATATCTTTATTAAAACATAATCAAGAGATAAAATTAATCGTTCATATAACGTGCTTAGAGCATACAACACCAACAATCTCCCACTTGCACTAGGCCTAATTAATGTATCGAATACCCATAGACCTAACATGACCATCATTCTTCGCTTGCGGAAGACCCTTTGTTAATGGGTCGGCAATGTTATCATCAGTCGGTACTCTGCATATATTCACGTCTCCTCTATCAACGATCTCTCGAATGATATGAAAACGCCTAAGTATGTGTTTGGATTTCTGATGAGATCTAGGTTCCTTTTCTTGGGCAATAGAACCATTATTATCACAATAAAGGTCTATTGGATTAGCAATGCTAGGAACCACCTCTAGTTCACCAATGAACTTCTTGATCCAAACAACCTCTTTTGCAGCATCGGATGCAGCAATATACTCAGCTTCAGTTGTAGAATATGCGACGGTACTTTGCTTAGAACTCTTCTAGCTAACAACACCTCCATTGAGCACAAATACAAATCCAGATTGCGATCTTAAATCATCCTTGTCGGTTTGGAAACTTGCATCTGTGTAACTGTAGATACCCCGGGGGAAACCACGGCTTTAGGCTAGAGCGCGTGAATTATCCTAGGATGTCTAATTGTGTTTTAGAGTCGCCACCCACGTTTTTGAGGAACGTAAGAAAACCTAATATTTATGAGCCTAAGTTTGATTTACGAAAACAGAGATTCTTTGGGATGAGGGGTTCGGGGGTTAGGTTACGAAATGGGAAGTACTTAAACACCCATTTCGCCCGAGCAAAGTCGGTATTGTTTGTTCATAATTCACTTTTTAAGATAAATGTGTTCTTCCTATTAAAATGATGATAAAAAGGGGGTTTTAGAGTTTGAAATGTAGGGAGATGACTCCTAGGCCAATTCAATGTAATGAAAGGACCGTTGGTGTCATGTCCCAAATGGTTTTGGGTGATTGCACATTTGATTGAAGAAGAAGAAGAAGAAGAAGAAGAAGAAGAAGAAGAAGAAGAAGAAGAAGAAGAAGAAGAAGAAGAAGAAGAAGAAGAAGAAGAAGAAGAAGAAGAAGAAGACATTTACCTATAGTATCCTTCGAAAAGAGAACCTCTTGTAAAGCTATGAAGAAGAGGTTGAGTACTTTTGTTGAAGAAGTCCCAAAGGAAAAGTCTAGGCAAAGAGTGAGTAAAAAGTCTAAAGTGATGATTTTTCCAAGGTCTTTCTCCAATGATGGATTGGAGGGGTTTTTATAGTTGAAAAGTGACTGTTTTTGGAGCCAAACAGAGTCTCCAAGAAATCTTTCCCAGGCAAAATCATGTATAATGAGCAAGGGAGAGATTCTTGGGCAGAATCTGTAACTGACGTACCCCAGAAGCGCGCGCATCCCACCTAGGCGGCGGAAGGCACGCGCGTCTGGCCTAAGGGGCGGAGGCGCGCGACTCTGAAAGGCAAAATCTGACAGAATGGACTAGAAAGTTAGAACTGTTATTCAGTTTAGTCCCTGGACTTAACGGAGCCCGTCTAGAACTTAACCAAAGTAACAGAAACTAACAGAAAACACTTTGAAGAGGGAGAAACACAAAATCAAGTGTGCAATCGGGGTGAGCGGTCCAAGGCGGGGTGTCTACAGAGCCCCTCGGCGGCGTGGATTGCGAGGCAAACGCGCCGACGAATGACAGACATCCGCCTAGAACATCAACAAGAAAAGGAAAAGACTCGATAAAAGTAGGAATTTGAAATTGCGGAGGATAGAGGTGCGCTCCCTGTGTGAGTGGCTTTGAGAGATAAGGGTGCGCTCCCTGTGTGAGCGGCTTTGCCAATAGTGGGATCCGTTTGCTGGAAGCGGGATCTGTTTGCTGGAAGTGGGATCTGTTTGCTGATAGCGAGATCCGTTTGCTGGAAGCGGGACCTGTTTGCTGATAGCGAGATCCGTTTGCTGGAAGTGGGTCTGTTTGCTGATAGAGAGATCCGTTTGCTGGAAGCGGGACCTGTTTACTGATAGCGAGATCCGTTTGCTGGAAGCGGGACCCAGAGGACCGTTTGCTGGAAGTGCGGGACCCAAGGACCGTCTGCTGAAGTGCGGGACCCGGAGGACCGTCTGCTGAAGTGCGGGACCTAGAGGACCGTCTGCTGAAGTGCGGGACTTAGAGGACCGTCTGATGAAGTGCGGGACCCGAAGGACCGTCTGCTGAAGTGTGGGACCCGGAGGACCTTATGCTGAAGTGCGGGACCTGGAGGACCGTCTGCTGAAGTGCGGGACCTAGAGGACCGTCTGCTGAAGTGCGGGACCTAGAGGACCGTCTGCTGAAGTGCGGGACCCGGAGGACCGTCTGCTGAACTGCGGGACCCGGAGGACCGTCTGCTAAAGTGCGGGACCCGGAGGACCGTTTGCTGAAGTACGGGACCTAGAGGACCGTCTGCTGAAGTGCGGGCTCAGGAGGACCGTTTGCTGAAGTGCAGGACCTAGAGGACCGTTTGCTCTGAATGGATGTAGATCTTGTTTGATGATGAAGCAGTGATTCCGTGGATCATCCCGGACCAAATTGTTGTCGTGAGTTGTACCTTGACTGTTTGACTTTGACTTTTGATAGGGTGCGGGCACAGTTGACTACGGAATGCTTTGTGCTGGGGATGAATTATAAAAACTGATTTTTGAGAATAATGAAAGACACCCTACTTTGAGTGTGAGTTTCTATCTTATTTCAGTTTTTAGACATGCCTTAAGGGCGGACCAAATTAATGTGTGCCCTTCTGAGTGCTTGCTTCCGTCGTTTTGAGCTTCTATTGTCGGTGGGATTGATCTTTTCTGTAGATAGAAGGCGTTTGAACGTGCCTGGGCTTCCTTCTTGAACTGACAAGGGCTATTTCTGGAGCCTTCTTATGCCTGGGACGCGGGCGCTTCCTCTCTCGGACACGGGACGCGCGCGCCTTGTAGACCGATGTCGGGAGGCGTGCGCCTCTGGGAGGCGAAATTCAGGGCCTGATATTTGCTGGCCAAAAGATACTCCAACAGCTATAATATCAGCTTCTGGTCGACAATTCGATTCTAACAACCATTTTCTGTCATTTTTTAACACCATTCTATTACCCAATCTTGCTTATAACCTTCTTTCCCATGGCCTCCAACCTTTTTAGTCTTGATGCCGAGGTTGTCAAGAGTTACGAGAAGGACTTGTCGACCTTCGTGTATTATTTCAAGACCCATCCCAAAAATGCCTTCATCAAAGACTTCGGGCTTCGAATTCTCTTTACTTTGCGGACATTGAAGCCGGATTGGGACTTGTTGAAGGCTGCTGCAGCCTTTTGGGATTATGATAGCCATACATTCAACTTTTTGGCTAATGAAATGGTGCCGACCGTTGATGATTTTGGGGCCATTTTGGGTATGCCTTTGGCCGGTCGGATTGCCGTCCCCAAGTATTACCGCGGTGTTGTTGATTCTTGGGTTGACATTCTGAATCTCCCTGTCGGAGAAGTGAAGAAGATGATGCACGGGACCGTTGTTGACATAACTGAGCTTCCGATGTTTTTTAGTTTGCATTCGGAAGATGTCGCGGTTTAATCCTTTAAGAGAAATGCCATGGCTGTCTGCCTTTTCAGCGAGGTTTTGTTTGTCACTCCCCTGGGTACTGCGGATGCGCAGTTGGCCGAGATAGTGTTGCAGGCGAAAGGACAATGATTTAGCATGATCCTGCTCATTGTAGGAGAGACCTTGCATGGTTTGGACGAATTGCACCGTACGGGCGAGATGCGACGGGGAAGCCCCTTGCTTTTGACCATATAGCTTCGGGAACATTTCAGGCTTTATTCGTTGGATGGCGACCTTTCCCCTTTTGCTGTTTATAGGCGTCGGTTGCTGATTAGAGATTTGACCGAAGAGGGTTGGATGAGATTTTTTGCTTCTCGCCTTACAGCTGACATTGAATGGTGTCCTTGGGGTCTTCGCCCTTTTGTGGAGTGGACCTTCGGTTTTCAGCATGTGGTTTTACCCGGATTGAGGGACTCTTCGTTTTATCAGCCAGAAGGGGTTTTGAGACAGTTCGGTCGTCAGCAAGTAATTCCTTTCCCGAAGAATGGGGTATTTCGTCCAGTTTCTTACATGGGTCCGGATTTCTCGAATGAGCTTCAGTTGGCTTGGGGAGATGATCGTGACCGTTGGGTTTCCGCTCTATTGCACCGGGGCAACATTTTTCTTCCCGAGAGTTACTTGGATCATTTGCTTGGCACCGTCTACCGTGGTATTACTTGGGTAGATGCTCTTCGGGCTGAGTTGTTAGGAAAGGACTTTGAGCCCAGCAGTGCTTTGAGGTACAAGGAAGCTGCTGCTGATGTGAACAATATTCTGACCGACCCTTTCGGTACCCCTTTGGATGACTTCTATGCTCGGAGGCGCTCGGTTGCGCAGAAGATATCGGTCCGCATCAGTGTCCCTAGGCCTCCCAATAAGAGTAGGATTGATGGTCGTTCGGGCGGTCCTTCAAAGGCCAAGAGAAAATTAGATTTTTCCTAGTACCCCCGAGAGATTGCATTTAGAATAGACCACTTGTTAGGATTTTAATGTTTTGAGTCTTTTAGTAGCTCAACATTTCCATTGTAATGATGAAGATGATTTAGTGAATGAATAAAAATTGCATCTCGTTAATTTGAAAATGATTTGGGTATTTGTTTATGTTTTAGACCGCACCCGAAGGTTGCCTACGTTCCTCCAAGTGTAGAGGCTCAGGTCTCCGTAGTTCAAACAAACGAAGACCATTATTTTTTTTTATTTTTTTTTGTGTGCACCCTGTTTTTTGCCTAGACCGCCCTTGCGGGTTTTCAATCTAGCGGGCTTCTTTTTTGCACGTGCTCTAATTTTTGCCTAGGCCGCCCTTGCGGGTTTTCAACATAGCGAGCTTTTTTTTTTTTTTTTTTGGTCTTCGTTTATTAGACGTAAAACCTCTTCAATTTGTCGAGGTTGACTTCCTTTGGCAGCTGATCTCCGTCTAAATCCACGAGTCGGACTGCACTACCGCTTAGTATCTTCTTGACTACGTACGGACCAATCCATCTGGGCCCCCATTTTCCAAGAGGGTTCATGGCATTAGGAGGGTGTTGTCTTAGGACCAAATCTCCCACACTGATGTTTCGGGGCTTCACCTTTTTGTTGAAAGCCCTGGACATTCTTTGTTGATAGGCCCTCGTACGTTCGATCGCTCTTAACCTTCTCTCGTCGAGTAGGGCTAGCTGTTCATACCGACTTTGCATCCAATCGACTTCATTGACTTGGTTCTCGAGGAGGACCGGCAGGGACGGGACTTCGAGCTCTATTGGTAGTACAGCTTCGGAACCATATACCAGTGCATAAGGAGTTTCTCCAGTCGCTGTCCGTATTGACGTGCGGTAGCCCCATAATGCTAGAGGTAACTTTTCGGGCCAATCCCTTCCAGTGGAGGCCATCTTCTTCACAATGGTCACGATTGTCTTATTAGCTGCCTCGACCGCGCCGTTTGCTTGAGGGCGGTATGGAGATGACTTGTGCTTAGTAATCTTGTATTCTACCAGGAGTGCGTCCATCTCTTTCTCGAAGTGAGACCGTTGTCTGAGATGATCTCATGAGGAACGCCGTATCGGCACATGATGTGGGTTTTCACGAATTCGGCCACTTTCTTGGCGTTGAGAACTCAGTAAGCCTGTGCTTCGACCCAATTTGTAAAATAGTGTAGACACCCCGCCTTGGACTGCTCACCCCGATTGCACATTTGATCTTGTGTTTCTCCCCATTTTAAGTGTTTCTCGTTAGTTTCTGTCACTTCCGTTAAGTTCCTGACTGACTTCGTTAAGTCTAGGGACTAAACTGAATAACAGGGCTAACTTTCCAGTCCATTCTGTCAAAATTGCCTTCTCTGAGTGGCGCGCCTCCGACAGGAGGAGCCAGACGCGCGCGCCTCCCGCCCCCAAAGCAGGAAGCGCGCGCCTTTGGGCGTCAGTTACAGATTTCTGGCCAGGATTCTCTCCCTTACTCAATTTACAGGATTTTGCCCGGGAAGGATTTCTTAGTGACTGAGTTTTGGCACCAAAAACATCTCTCTTTCACCTATAAAAACCTCCCTTTACCTCCATTTTCGAAGAGACAAAAATTTACACAAAAACTTTGACCAAAAAGGACCAAAAGACCTTGACTTTACCAAATTTCCTACTTTCAAAGCATTTTCCAAAGGATTTCTCCAAGTAATTCAACAAGAAGTGTTTGAAGTCTCTTGAAGTCTAGGTACCTTTACATAAGACAGCCTTTACAACACCGTGGGGTACCTTTTGCTACACAGTCATGCC
This sequence comes from Campanula takesimana, assembly GCA_026119855.1. Classification (NCBI taxonomy): domain Eukaryota; kingdom Viridiplantae; phylum Streptophyta; class Magnoliopsida; order Asterales; family Campanulaceae; genus Campanula; species Campanula takesimana. The sequence continues at coordinate 435,874 of JAOWBW010000810.1, read as the reverse complement.
ATTTGGGTTAAGAAACGCTGGGGCTTCCTACCAAAGAGCCGTGACAGACTTGTTCCACGATATGATTCACAAAGAAATCGAGGTCTATATGGACGACATGATCATTCACTCCAAAGGGACCGATGGTCAACATTTAATCGATCTCCGCAAGTTCTTCGAAAGGCTTCGTCAACACAAGATGAGGCTCAACCCTGCAAGGTGCACGTTCGGGGTTATCCGAGGCAAAGTCCTTGGTTATATGGTCACTGAAAGGGGAATTGAAGTAGATCCTTCCAAAATCAAGGCAATCATTGACATGCCTCCCCCAAAGACGCAGAAAGAGATCAAAGGTTTCATGGGCAGACTGCAATACATCAGTCGGTTTGTGCACCAACTCACTTCCATGTGCGAGCCAATCTTTAAGCTACTCAAGAAGAATGTGGCTCTAGAATGGACCGACGCGTGCCAAGAAGCCTTCGACCAAGTGAATCATTACTTGACGTGCCCTCCTTTTCTAGTTCCGCCGCACAAGGAGAAGCCTCTTTTGCTCTATCTCACTGTCAATGATGAAGCCCTAGGGGCTATGTTAGCACAAGAGCAACGAAAGTACACAAAGGAGAATGCCATTTATTTTGTCAGTCGCCGATTCCAAGGAGGCGAAAAGAACTACTCTGTCTTAGAGAAGTCACGTGCAGCATTGGTTTGGGTCACTCAAAAGCTCAAACACTATATGGAAGCTTTTCCGATCAAGCTAGTAGCAAAGGTGGACCCGCTCCGCTACATCTTCGAGAAGCCTTTCATGTCAACAAGAATAGCCAAATGGTACTTCATGCTCGCCGGCTATGATATCACTTACGTCACACTAAAATCCGTCAGGGGGAAAGTGTTCAGTGACCAGCTTGCCGAATTCCCGTCTGACGAAGTGAAGGGGGAAGACGTACAGTTCCCCGACGAGCATTTAATTTGTACTGCAACCGAGGAAAATAAGTGGCAACTGTTTTTCGATGGCGCCGCCAATAAACACGGTTTTGGTATAGGAGTATTGCTTGTCGATCCAAAAGACATCTACACTCCCGTTGCCATCCGTCTGGAATTTGAAGCTACCAACAACATTGCCGAGTATGAAGCATGCATAGCAGGGCTCGAAGCAGCTCTCGAAAGAAACGTCACGGAACTAGAAGTATTCGGCAACTCTTTGCTCCTTATCAATCAGCAATCGGGTAAATGGCGAATCCAAGACCCGACCCTCCAACAGTATGGTCAGCACCTTGAAGAATTGGTTGAACAATTCCAAGAGATCACTTTCAACTACCTGCCAAGGGATAAAAATCGCTTCGCCGATGCACTGGCCACTATAGCTTCATTAGTCGAAATGCCCAAAGGGAAAATGGTGAAGCCTTTCAAAGTTGCCCGAAGGAACAGTCCGGCGTACTGCATGAGTATCGAGATCGATGAGGTTCAAACAAACTCCCCGTGGTATTCGGATATCATGAATTTCCTCAAAGATGGAATTATCCCGAGAATAGCAATAAGAAGTCTCAAGCGGCTCTGCAAAGGCTAGCCTCTCGGTACGTACTGATTGGGGACCGAGTCTACAAAAGACACCACGAAGGGATCAATCTCTTATGCGCCAATGAGGCCGAAGCTCAAGAGATAATGTGTGAAGTGCACGAAGGAGAGTGTGGACCCCATATGAATGGGTTTATGCTGGTCAAAAAGATACTCCGCATTGGTTACTATTGGAGCACTATGGAATGAGACTGTATCGAGAAAGTCAAAAGGTGTGCTAAGTGCCAATTCCATGCTAATCTACAACATGCTCCACCCTCACAGCTTTACAACATGGTCACACCTTGGCCTTTCTCTTGTTGGGGGATAGACATCATCGGTAAAGTCCATCCTGCCGGAAGTAATGGGCAGTCATTCGTCCTAGTGGCCGTCGATTACTTCACAAAGTGGGTCGAAGCACAAGCCTATCGGACCCTCAACGCCAAGAAAGTGGCCGAATTTGTAAAGATTAATATCATGTGCCGATACGGCGTGCCTCATGAAATCATTTCCGACAACGACTCTCACTTTGAGAAGGAAATGGATGCACTTTTGGTAGAATACAAGATCACCAAACACAAGTCATCTCCTTACCGTCCCCAAGCAAATGGCGCGGTTGAAGCAGCAAATAAGACCATCGAGACCATCGTCAAGAAAATGGCCTCAACAGGAAGGGATTGGCCCGAGAAGCTACCATTGGCATTGTGGGGCTACCGCACATCAATACGGTCAGCAACATGAGAAACTCCTTATGCGTTAGTCTATGGTTCTGAAGCCGTACTCCCAATCGAACTTGAAGTCCCATCTCTACGGGTCCTCCTCGAGAATCAAGTCAACGAGGTCGACTGGATGCAAAGTCGATATGAACAGCTAGCCTTACTCGACGAGAAAAGGCTAAGAGCACTCGAACGCACAAGGGCGTATCAGCAAAGGATGGCAAGAGCTTTCAACAAAAAGGTAAAGCCTCGAAACATCAATGTGGGAGATTTGGTCTTAAGACAACATCCTCCTAACGCCATGAATCCCCGGGGAAATGGGACCCCGATGGATCGGTCCGTACGTGGTCAAGAAGATACTAAGCGGCGGTGCAGTCCGACTCGTGGATTTAGATGGTGACCAGCTGCCAAAGGAGGTCAACCTCGACAAGCTCAAGAGGTTCTATGCTTAATAAACAAAGAC